>CM037090.1:84690519-84985626 GCA_020916435.1 Oxytropis ochrocephala
ATAGCCTTAGGCAATCCACCAACAAAATCCATAGAAACGTCCTCGGACTTGAGAGTAGGAATAGTAAATGGTTGTATGCAACCCTCCTGGGCTCAAAGCTTGATATTTGTTCCTCGATAAATCAAACAAGCTTGTACATATTGCTGAATTCTAACTTTTATACCTTCCCAATACACCACTGATAAAATTCTTTTGTAAGTTCTCAATGCTCCAGAATGTCCCCCTTCCATAGAGTTATGAAATTCTTCTAGTATTTTAATGATTCTAGGTGATTTCTTTGGAATCACTAACCTGTCCTTATAATACAATCTTCCATGTTTCAAATTATAACCATGGTGAGCAGTAGCTTGTGTAACCAAGTCCTGTTCAATTCTTTTCAAGCTTCACATCTGATTGGATTTCCTCATCTAATCCCTCCCATTCTTGGCAATGTACAGTAGAAATAGCATTGTATTGGAGCTGTCTAGACAGGCATCAGCAGCTCTATTTCTGGTACAGGCTTATACTTGATTTCAAAGTCATACCCCAACAAATTAGTGACTCATTTTTGCTACTCCTCTCCCATAACTCTCTGGTCAGTGAGGAATCAGAGGCTTCTTTGATCAGTATGAACAATAAAATGCCTCCCAAGAAGGTAATGCCTCCATTTGGAACTGCTATCACAATAGCCGTTAATTCTCTTTCGTACACAGACTTGCTTTGAGCTCTATTTGACAATGTTTAGCTCATATAAGCAACTGGTCTGCCTTCTTGCATGAAAACAGCTCCCAATCCCTTTCCAGAAGCATCAGTTTCTACAACAAACATTGTGCTAAAATCTGGTACAGCCAGCACTAGCAGAGTAGTCATGTCAAAGGCAGTTTGTGCTTCTTTGCACCAAGCAAAACTGTCTTTTTTAATTGTTGAGTCAAGGGCCAAGCAATCTCTCAATAGTTCTTCACAAATCTTCTATAACACCCAGTCAATCCCAAGAAACCCCTCAATCCTTTCACATCTTTAGGAGTAGGCCAGTTCACCATAGCATTAACGTTAGCAGGATCCGCTGATACACCTGCCCTGAGTTAAATGCCCACAGGTATTCAATTTGAGATTGAGCAAAAATACATTTCTTTTGATTGGCGTAAGGTGGTTGCTTCTCAAAATTTCTAATACTCTCCTCAAAGGTCTTTGTGACTCTCCTCATCCTTACTATAGACTAGTATATCATCAAAAAAACCAACATGAACTTCCCGAGAATCGGTTTAAAATTTGATTCATAAGGGCATGGAAAGTTGAAGGAGCGTTAGTGAGGCCAAAAGGCATCACAAGGTACTCATAATGCCCTTCATGAGTTCTGAAAGTAAATCTTGTGGATGTCTTCCATCCTTATTTTGATTTGATGGTATCGACTTCAAATCCAGCTTTGAAAAGATCACGGCAGTACCTATTTCATCAACAACTGATCTATGATAGGTATAGTTTATCAGGTATTGTATGCTTGTTTAATGCCCTATAGTCAATACAAAACCTCCACCCACCATCCTTTTTCTTAATTAAGAGCATTGGACTAGAGAATGGACTCACACTTGGCTAATAATACCAGCTGACAGCATTTCACTAACAATTTTCTCAATTTCAACTTTTGATAGTGTGGATACACTGTAGAGTCGTATGTTGGGAGTTGGAGCTCAGGTTTGAGAGTTATGGCATGATCTTGCTCCTCACTGGTGGTAGCTCTGTTGGCACTTTGAATACATCAGCAAATGTCCTCAAAATCTGATCAAAATCCTCATTGATTTGATCCACCTTTTCTATTGATCAGAAAAGCAGGAAAAATGCAGCATATAACAATCTTCTTCCTGTTGTAAGGCTTTTACCAAAGCTTTGAATGAAGTTTGGTGTCTACTCAATGAACGTTCACCCCTTACTCTGAATTTCCTCCCTTCCTCCTTCCATTTGATGATTAAATTCTTAAAACTCGCCCTGCTGTCTCCAAGGCTAAGCTTGAGGCCAATCCATTCCCAACACTAATTCTGTACCTCCCAGAGTCATAAGGAAATAATTTTGGGTAATATCAATCACCTGCACCTTCATTTTCAGCCCAACACACACTCCTTTATGATTCAATTTCTCACCATTTCCAACCTCAATAGTGTATTCAGCAGTGTCATCTACTTGTAACTGCATTTCTTTCACTGCATTTATGAGAAATGAAGTTATTGGAGCACCTGACCTGAATCAATTAAAATTAGCACCAGACGTTCATTAATTTTCCCCCAAACCTTGAAGGATTGATTAGAAGTCAATCCTTCCTTGCTCTTTAAGAGACTGTTGAAGTAATTTTGCTTCCAATTCCACCTTCGCTCCTCATCTAGCTCTTCTTCTCCACTCTCTGTTTCCTCCTCTTCTTCCTCAGCTATCATTAGCGAAAATGCTTCATCAGGCATACATGGTCGTGACCCCATTTCTCACCATATTTGAAACAAAGCCCCCTCGTACCGAGATCTCTCAGTTCTTCTTGAGAAAGTTTCCTTCCTACACCCCCCTTTTCCTTTCAGCACCCCCTCCAGTATTTAATTTTGTTTCCATTGGCCCACCGCATTAGAGCCAGACCCTATTTTGGGCTGGTCACAAATACTTTGTTGCGACCGGTTCCCAACCTGATCCACTCATATCGGATCTCCACTTACTTCAATACCTTTCTCCTTACGTTGTCTCTTTTTCTTTCATCGCCGCATTATTTCGTTCTTCGATCAACAATGCCACGATCCATCAACGCATTCAACCCACACATTTGATGCAATTTCAGTTCGACTTGAATATCCTCGCTTAATCCGTTCAAGAATATGCTCTCAAGCATGAATTTCTCGTTTGGTTTCAGGCGCCAGGAGTTCGAATTGTTCACGATACTCCATCAACTGTTCCTTTCTGCTTCACATAGAGAATTGGTCCTAGTGGATTTCGCACCAATGCTGGTTGAAATAAGCCTTATCACCGCTTGCTTAAATTCTTCCCAACTTGGTTCATGGTTTTGCTCTTCTCACCATTGATACCAATTCAGAGCTCTTACATTCAGAGCAATCACCACCACTTCAACATTTCATCCTCCTCTACACCATTAATCTTGAAATAACGTTCTACTTTCACCAACCAGCCATCGCCTCCTCTCCTTCAAACACAGGGATTTCAAGCTTCCTACCTCTACTTGTCTGGCGAGAAGGGTAGAGCTCTCATCTCGTGATGACTTTGTTTCCATTGGGTACCCTTCACCCTCCACTGTTCCTCCACTAAGCCGTGTTTACGAGGGCGACAATGGCGTCTTCGTGGACAGCGTTCAAGTAACCTCAGAGCTCCTCCATCTCGTTTGTCATTCCAGATTCATTTCCTGAAGCTCTTGCTCCAATTTCTCCATCCGTTCATCAATAGCAGTCTTTTCCAGCGTCTTTAAGCTCCGGTTTAACCAAGAGCTCAGATACCAATGATAGGTAAAAATAAAATGGTGAAAGAAAAGGGAACAATATCAATAGAACAATACTTTTATTGGCCTGAATCAGTGTGATTCTGTAGCTGAACAGTACAAAAAACAGAGAAAAACTGAACAGGAACCAAGTGCAGTGACACAGATTGTGTACTGTACTCCCAGCCAAGCCCAAATTTGCCCAATGCAAGTCTGCCCTCACTCACAGCCTACCCTCCCTTTTATAACATAAGCAGAAACACACTCCACTTGCTTGTCCACTTGTAGAGACATTTTCCTTCTTTCCTCTACTAGAATAAGCCTTCCCAAACCTATTTGGTAACCCTAGGTTCACATCAGTATTTATAGAAGACTAAGTAGTTAAGAAGGTCTACTATAGGAAGAATAAGAGAGGGGAGGGTGCAATAGAATAAAAACTCTCAAGTCAGAACTGGAGGTGTTGCGGCTGAGATGCAACCCCAAGGTGAAGCCGAGTGCTAGTGAAATGGGCTCAATTCCCCAGTGTGACAATTTGTAGGAGCCAGTTGACAAACTATAGAGGAGTTTTCCCAATTTTTCCCCTTGAGGACAAGGTGAAAGTTAGGGATAGTATTGATAGCAGACCTTTGGTTAAGAGGGTCTACTATAGGAAGAATAAAAAGAGGATAGTGTAACAGAATAACTGACAAATTTAACAACTGGTATTGAACCTCTGTCTATAAATAAATGGGAAGGGAGAGTCAATTAATTAATTAGAAAATCATTGTAAAGAGGAGAACATTGAAGCCCTCTTGAATTAGCTTCTGTTACAGTTTGCTGGAACTTTAAACCAGAAGTGAATACAAGCTACAATTCTTCCTTCAGTTACATACTTTTCTTTTAATATCAGACTATCAGTTAAATCCATTACACCAATTAACATTGTAAGTGTTCATTCGCCAATTATAGGTCAGGACATGGAAAAACAATTAAAGCCCCAATCGTTTTCATTTGAAAGCTAGACCACAATCTATGTGTAGCGACCGACACTATGTTCATGAAACTCTCTTGAATTTTTAAAGCTTTGAGAAGGGAAAACTGTTTTCCAATTTTAGAGAGAACTTATAATATTAGAAAATTAATATTAATGCTAAAGGCATACCGTATGTCTACTGTGTAGTTTTCTGCGCCTCTCTTTGGCCCGACAAATTGCATGTTTGATCCATGGTTATCCATGCAACCATTTGGCCATAATTCTGCAAGCTGAAGATATGGGACTTAAAAGTTAGACAAAACTAAATTGTTTAATTTTAGACACTAGAAACTGCGCATTCAACAAACACAAACACAACCACACGCATGATGTAACACAGACACCTGAAAAGAGAGAAATGTTTATTAGGACTCAAAATAAAAAGTCATAATAGTGAAAAATCTATTGAGAACCCTTTTCTTTCAGTGTCTTGAAGATAAAGGATATTTAGTATCAAATTGTAGTTATTTTATATTCAAATATGTAATTTTGAGATATAAGAGGATGGAAAACAAATAATTTTTAGAGAAAGCAAGTCACGATATGCAAAACAAAATTTAGTTTGTGATCTTGAGTAGCATAAATTCACAATGCAAATCCACATAATCCTAACACAAGCAATCCAATAACTAAACTAGACCAATATTCAGAGGAAAGCACAGGAAATTTGATCCACCTCAGCATACAACTTTCTGATTTGCGGGCCTGAATTTTCATCAACCCCTGGAACAATTGCAAACAAGATTCATTAGAAACGAGCATTTCCAAACCAAGCAGAATCTTCAAGTTAGTAATCAAGGATCAATCTTATGTACATCAACAAAAAGGTCATAGAGATCACAAATCTTGTCTTCCAGTCCAGCATCCATAGTAAAATTGCTTTGAGCTAATGTTTTGCATCAGGACCTGATTCTTGATCGCCAGATTCTCCACCTTGCTGCTGTTGCTGAAATGCCAGGAAAACAAGAAAAGCAACCAAAATTAAACAACCAAAACATTGGTTAATCACAAGCGTAGTTACCTCAATCTATAATCAAGATGCAGTGAAAATAAAGATATAGAAAAACGACATGATTCAGTGTCATAATTACAATTTACTACTAATGAAATCCCTTTCCAGGTAAAATGGCCCAATAGTCAACATGCCAAAATTGCATTAAATTCATTAAGAGAAGCATCCAAAAGAAAGAAAGAAAGAAAAGAAAGAAAGAAAGGGGAGAGGGGAATGAAAAGAATGTAACAATGAACAAGAAAAGATAGGCAGCACGGAATAATGAATTGGCATAAATATAATAAATTGAAGATGAGTTTACCAACATTTGATATTGAATGAAATAGCTAGTAAGTAAAATAAACCTTGGATTCCACAGATGGGGCCAGCATCTTAATCATCTCAACAACTTCCTTCTTTCTTTGTTGAAACCAGAGCATCTTTCTCCTTCGTTGCAGAGAAACCCATACTGATCATATTTTTAAGTTTCTCTGCAGCAACATAAAATGAGATAAGAATAATTCTGAAAATGGAGGAAAGTAAATATGCCTGCACAGATAAGAATAATTCTGAAAATTTTAAGATTGGACTTTGCGTTTTGGATTGGATTTCAAACTTAGCATGTTTGACTTTTATAAAGTAGAATAAATTTTTGTCAAAAAAAAAAAAAGTAGACTAAATTTTGAAGTGTAATTATAGTTATACATTTTAAAACTGAGGTTGAAAAACTGTGCAAACATTGTAGCGATCAACATTAAAAAATTAAATAAAATTACCAATATAAAATAATCACCAAATTCGGCTTTCCGAGACATAATCAGTTACCATTAGAATCAACTCTGGAAGACCGACCATGACTTAAGGGTCTCCAAATCTAAAACAATTTCTCAAGAGAGAAGTGTTTTTATTAAATTAATCATTGAAAGCTATCATTTAGATATAAGAATCCCAGACTGATAGGTAGCTATGGTAGACAAGTTAGAATGAGACAGAACATATGATTTCTATTTTATGTTTGAAACATTTTTAAAATGGAGCAAAACGGGACACAAAACAAAACATGGTATATTTTCATTCCACTAAAGAAAAGGATCAAAGACTTGTTTCATTCCATAACACAACCATAGTCACGTCATATTGAAGTAGACAAAGAAAGGGAAAAAGAAAAAGCAATGAAGATAAACAATGTTTCAAAAGGTCACAAAATGCAAGTCAATTGAATAACAAAGTAATTAGGTCAGGAATGTATTAAAAGCATAACTAATCAGTTAGAAACTGAAGTAATTAGGTCAGGATTGTATTCAAAGCATACCTTTAGTGTTCTGAGCTGAATTAGGTGCCCGAGAATACTCATAAGACGATTAATCAACTCTTTTGATACTTTCCCTTGGCTTGCCTGCTGCAGAAAAAAACATAAGTTAATATGTTAGGCACCTAGCCTAACATTGACCGGAAATATGCAATTGAAAGCCTTGGAATTTGATTAAAGAAAGGAAAATGGGAAGAAAGTAGAATATTATTGAAAGCAACTCTAACAACCTAACCAACTCTAACACCCTATAACTAACTCCCAACTAACATAACTAATAGGAGTTAAAAGCAACAAACTACCTAACCAACTAATATTACAAAACAACCCTCTAACTAATTGCTCCCTTACAAAATATTCCCACTTACATAGGGACTAACAATACTGCCCCCTTGAGAAACAACCTTGTCCTCAAGGTTGGCTCTAGAGAATCGCTCCGTCTTGTAATCAATGCGTCACGAGTTAGGCGTTGCTGTGTTGCTTTGGTGGGGTTTGTAATTTCTTGTTGTTGGACTTGTATTGATTCCCTTTCTTTTACAATTCTTGCCACTGCTAGTGGTTCTTGAATTTCTTCTTGGATTTGCACACAAGACCCGACACACATGTCGCAACAACCACCTTGCAATTGTCACCGTCGAGGCGGTTTTGGTGGTGGGCGCGCAACCCACATGCAGAACCTCTCTTCCTCTTGTCGTTAAGACTCTCTGTTTCCTCCTCCACGCACATTTCGATCCGGTGGCTTTGGTGGCGGGCGACACATTACTCGTCTCGCGCGTGTAGGCGTCGAACTGTTGTTTCCTTTTCTTATTGCAGTCGACCTCATTTGCGGCAGCGATATTGCACGATTGGAAGTCTCTCTTATAAGGTTCACTTGAATATCTTCTTTGCTGCTTGATTCTTGGATCGGTTCTTGATACGCTTTTCTTCCATTTCTACCGTGATGCCTCTGCATCTTAAGTGTTAACTTGATATTGCTGTTTAGACCATATTTGGGCCCTGCCAAAGTTCCACTTTTTACCTCGGGTTTGTTGCTTTCCTTTGTAAAGACTCTGTTTGTTGTTTCTTGATCAACATACCCTCCACTTTTTGCTTTCTTGCGCCGAGGAACTCGTTCTTTTTCAGAAACGGGTTCCTAAATCTTTCAATTGTTGTTTAAGGGTGCGTTCTTGATTAGGATTCATAGTCATTTACTGTTGGTGCCACGGTTTCTTCCTCGACATCTTGAAATACCTACCAAATTCAGTTGGAATTTGATAGCGAGTCCTTCACAAAGCGCAAGAATTCAACATTCTGATTAAGTTTTCTCCAAGAAACGAACCAATCACGAGCTTCGCCATCAAGTCCCAAATACAGCCAACTTTCCTCCGGTAACCGCATAGATTCAAGGTATTTACGGACTTGGATCAGCCACCAATATCCATCGCCACTACCATCGAATCTTGGCATCCCATGGTTCTTCCGGAATCGACTTCTTTGGCGTCCTGGCGCTCTTTCGAATCCGTGGTGTGGCAGACCAATTGTTAGGCACCTAGCCTAACATTGACCAGAAATATGCAATTGAAAGCCTTGGAATTTGATTAAAGAAAGGAAAATGGGAAGAAAGTAGAATATTATTGATTTGTGATGAATACAATTGGTGAGAGTAGGCTCTCGCCCCAGACATCACCCAGTACCTCGGGCACTTTGCGGTGTCTACTAGACTCGAAGTATAAAAGATAAAAGATGGTCCTGAGGGTGGGAGCCTTAATATATATAGGCTTCAATCTGAGGGGATAGAGGGAATAGGCTAACAAATTAATAACTACTGACAAATATAACAAACCTCTCTAACAACCTAACCAACTCTAATACCCTATAACTAACTCCCTGACTAACATAACTAATAGGAGTTAAAAGCAACAAACTACCTAACCAACTAATATTACAAAACAACCTCTAACTAATTAACTCACTTACAAAATATTCCCACTTTACATAGGGACTAACATAATATTACAAAGTTTAAATACCTCATGAATTATAAAATAGATACACTAGAATACGTACAGCTATATATGCACCTCGGAGATCAATAGCTAACTATATGCCTAGTAAATCACATTGATGTACCTAGGAACTAATGTCCTTGTAAATCTCCTATCGTATTTACTCTCTAAAGTGTATATAATCAAATCATCTGAGTGGAATTCCACTCAAGCATTATACAAAAATTCAGTCTTTTCACATGGTATCTAGAGCAGGTTCTATTTGTAAGGTCACTGCCTCTAATCGAACAGTACCCCCACGTTATTTTTTCCTTTCCTAATTGTGTTTACCCAGCAACACACCTTGGAGTCCAAAGTCACCCTCACCAACATAGCCATTGCCCACCACCATCAGAGAACACCTTAGAAGCCGCCCGACCAGCAATCCCTCGAAGACCGGATGCAGCGTCCCCACGCGCCTCCACACGGTTAGGTCCTGGCACAGAGAGAGGGTCGAAATTGCTTCCCCTACTCGTCTAGGTGGTCATAATCCTTTGTTTTATTCATTCAGAAAGTAGGTCTGTTCTAGGATCTACTTTTCTAGTTAATTGGTCCTCTGTTTCTGGTTCTAGGATACTGTTTCTGGTTATTTCTTGCCTCTCTCACAATCTCAGATGTTAAGATGACCTCAAGCTCTCAAAGAAATTATGGACCTACTTTATCTTTCTCTGGAACACTAACAATCACTTCAGAAAAATTGAATGGAAAAAATTATTTAGCTTGGTCTACTTCTATAGAAGTTTGGTTTCTTGGTCAAGGATATTACGAACATCTGGAACTCTCCTCAAAAAAAGTTTCTGAAGAAAAACATGACTAATGGAAAAAGCTTGATTATCATATTTATGCTCTACTATGGCAATCTGTCGAGCATACCATGCATACCATCTTGATTCTTGACAAATATTAGATCCTTTAAAACGTATCACTCTGGAAGAAGCCTCAAAGTGCCTTTGCTAATGACATCCAACAATTTATGCGATGCCGCACAGAAGTTGGCCACTCTAAAACAAACTGATCGTGACATGGCTGCCTATGTTTCAAAAGCTCAATCTACAATTGAGGAGTTAAAATTATCGTTGGAAGCCACAAAATCAAAGATATGAAGAATAAACTTGATAATATGTATATGGTGTTGGTCCTCACGAGGAATGCACCCAGATTTTGATCATGTTAGTGATCAAGTCTAAACTAGTCAAGAAGTTCTTTCTTCATTAGAAAATTATACAACTCGACTCCTCGAGTTTCCTCACAAAAACAGGAGTAAATTCAGTTGACTCTATTGAAACTCTTGCCATGGTTTCCAATCAAGGGAAGAGCAGGTCCTGGAGCAGCGAGGACGATGTGGAAGAGGAGACCAACCCCAATATTCTTATTGCAAAAGAATGGGTCACACACAAGATACTTGCTACTCAAATTATGGATTTCCTGAAGAATTTGTGAATATTTCTAAGTTTGAAACATCAGAGATGAAATTTTATGAAGCTGACTATCAAGAATACCTCTAGCGAAAAGCTGCCAAGGAATCTCAAAGCGCATTTGCTATAGTTGCTCATAACTCTACTACTTGTATTTCTCAATCTGGTAATGACCAAAGTTCATGGATAATTGATTCAGGTGCCTCTGATCACATTGCCGCTAATGTTTCTTTAATCTCATCTATCTCTCCTCCCAAAGTTCCTCATTTTATTACTCTAGTCAGCGGTTCTAGAGTTGCAGCAAAAGGGTAGCAGTCATGTGTCACCCACCACTTCTCTATCCTTAAACTGTCATGCTTATCACAGGCTGCCCTTTCAATTTTATATCTCTCGGCCAGCTTACTCGCACTCATAATTGTTCAGTAACCTTTGATGCTAACTCATTTGTTATACAGGAACATAGTACAGGTCGGACAATTGGCATAGGACATGAATCTCATGGTTTTACTAACTCAAGCTTGAATCTTCTTGGATTTGCAGTGTCTTTACATCACCAAAAATTCTTCAAGAACAGTTGGGACATCCTTACCTGTTTAAATTAAAAATAATGGTTCCAAGTCTTGAAAATATAAAGACTTTTCTCTGTGAGTCATGTCGAATTGGAAGCCACGGAAAGACAAACTAGATCATGTCCTACTACAACAGTCAACCATGCTACGAACCTGCCTAACAAAAATCTTGACTTACCCATTGATTTAGGAAAGGTACTCGATCAACTTGCAATCCTCATCGTATTTATAACTCCTTAAGTTATCATCGTCTCTCTTTCTTATCATTCTTTTATAGCATATTTATCTTTTGTTTCCATTCATAAAAATGTGTGTGAGGCACTTGATCATCTAGGATGGCGACAAGCCATGAATGATGAAATGCAAGCTTCTAAGCAAAATGGTACTTAGGATCTAGTCCCTCGTCTTCAAGGCAAAAAACATGTTGGGTGTCGATGGGTCTATGATGTTAAAGTCGAACCTAATGGACATATAGATCGTCTCAAAGCTCATCTGGTGGCCAAAGGTTATACCTAGATTTATGGCCTAGATTATGGTGATACTTTCTCCCTCGTGGCAAAAATTACCTCTGTTAGTTTATTTCTTGCCATTGTATCGAGTTGGATATTAAAAATGTACTTCTACATGGAGATTTAGAAGAGGAGATTAAATGCAGAGCAACCACCGAATTTGTTGTTCAGGGGAGTCTAGCTAGGTTTGCAAACTGCAATGCTCTCTCTATGGACTTAAACAATCCCCCACGAGCTTGGTTATGAAATTCAACGTTGTTGTTCAAGCTTTTGGATTGAAGCGTAGTCACCCAACCAGGGGGAGCCTTTTTGATCTTGAAAGATATCAGGGATTGGTTGTAATAGATAGTATTGAAGTATCTTTGCTTAGATTTTTTAATTCTGCAGTACATTGTTGAAGTTACTGCATCTACTGTACAGTTTAGTAACTGTATCGTACCTGTTCTCTACATCTAATATGTATGTTAGATTTTTGTTGTAGAAATAGTTTTGTTAGTTAGATTTCTGTTGTAGAAACAGTTTGTTAGTTCCTATTGTTCCATAATAGTCATTGTACTACCTATTGTACATTTTTGTTGTACTACCTATTTTAGTTCCTATTGTACTACCTAGTGATTTCTGCTGGCACCATCTACTGTACATTTTTGTTGTACCTATTCACTACCATCACTCTTTACTACTTCCATAATTTCTAGCCTATGGCTAACACCAACCAATCATCATTTAATATTCAAGTCCCTACTTTTTTCTGGTGAAAACTATGATTTTGGAGCATTAAAATGAAGACATTTTTGCTCCCAAGATCTATGGGAAGTTGTGGAAGAAGGATTTACTACTCCATGAGATACTTCAACTCTTCTACTGCAGCTCAAAGGAAAGAGTTGAAGGAAAATAGACAAAAAAAAAGATTGAAGGCGCTATATTACTTGCAACAAGATGTGGGTGACTCTATTTTCCGAGAATAATGGGAGCTACTAGTGCCAAGGATGCATGGAGTACACTACAGGAGGAGTGTTGAAAGATGATGCAATTTTCTAGAAGGTTTGAGAAGTATTATAGTTATGTAGCCATAGGATGCTAGTCTCTTGATTATTCTAGAGAACCATAGGGACTAGAGTTTTCTAATTATAAAAAATTTAACAACCGCCATAGTGAGGCGGTTATCTAAGGCCTATAAATAGGCTACATCACATTGCATTATCATCAAGCAACAAAGCAAGAAAGCTAAACCACTATTCATTGTACTACTTATTGAGAAATATATTTGATAACCATTTGTGAATTCCTCCCACAGCCATCATACTCTTAAACTACTAGCTTTCAATTTCTTACAACTATTTTCACTACTTTCTTCTAAAAACACTAACAATTCTATACCAAAAATCACCTGACTACAATTTTCTAAAAGTATTTGGTTGTTCCTGTTTTCCTCTCTTAAGGCCCTTTAACACTCAAAAGTTTCAATTTAGGTCAAGTGGGCGTGTATTTCTAGGCTACTCATCTAACCATAAAGGTATAAGTGTCTCGACTCCACAGGTAGGATATTTCTATCCAAAGATGTTGTATTTAATGAGCATGCATTTCCATACCTAACTTTCTTTCCTTCTAAACACAACCAACCCACATATTCATCTTGCACCCTACCACCATTGTTTGTTGTTGCACAAAGACTAACCAAACACCTATACATCCTTATCCTATACCAAATGATCCTATCCCCAATAAACCTGCCTCACCTAATTCTACACCATCAACACCTCTTCCCTCCACTACATCTAGTACCATAGATCCTAACTCTACCACCTCATCTCAATCATCACCTTCACCATCACCCTCACTAGTGCCACCTCCACCTACTAATATTCACCCTATGACTACTACGATCGAAAAATTGTATTGTTCAACCAAGATTTCATCCTACACTACTTCTTACTACAGCTGAAGCTGAACCTAATACTGTGAATCAAGCCTTAGCCTCTCCTAAATGGAAAGAGGCCATGCATCTTGAATATGCTGCTCTCATGGCCAATGGTACATGGTCCTTAGTGAATCTTCAAAACATAGAAAGACCATTGGTAAATGGGTCTTCAGAATAAAAAAAACCCCGATGGCTCTATAAACAAATACAAGGCCAGACCGGTGGCCAAGGGATTCAATCAGAAAGAAGGTTCTGATTATTCTAAGACTTTTGCACCTGTTATTAAACCTATCACAGTAAGAATCATCTTAACACTTGCTCTCACTCATAAATGGCCTAGTCAGCAAATTGACATCAACAATGCTTTCCTAAATGGGCTTCTTGAAGAAGTGTACATGTCTCAACCTACAGGCTTTGAATTAGGTGACAAGAACTAAACATATTGAGATTGGTTGTCATTTCCTCTAGGAGAAAGTTCATTCTAAGAAAGTCATCACGAATTTGTTAACTCTAACAATCAACTGGTAGACATCTTGAGAGAAAATCTTTGAGGGCCGAGAATTCAAAATATTTATTCCAACCTTAGAGCATTTGATTTATATGCTCCATCTTGAGAGGTGTTGGAATTATAAAATAGATACATTGGATTGGAATGTGTACAACTATTCATGCACCTAAGAGAACAATAGTTAATTATATGCCTAGCAAATCACATTCATTAACTTAGGAACTAGAAACCACATTAATGTCCTTTTAAATCTCACATTGAATTTACTCTCTAGAGTGTATATGATAAAATCATTCGAGTGGAATTACACTCAAACATTCCACAAATATTCAGTATTTTTTCACTATATATTATATATATATATATATAGACACACATATATAAAATTGTGTATATATCTAGAAGCACAACATCTGAAAAGCAGAATTTGCCATTACCGCTAATCTAGCAACTTTAGCAAGTTTTAGCCTGATTTCTCTAGGCAATCTCCGTTTAATAGCCTGGGATGTGCTATCAACTTCCTGGGATTCCATAGTTGGTGGCCTTGCTGTAATAATATTTGAAAAGAAAACTTGCATTAGCAATAATAGTCTATCTATACAAGACATGTAAAATTTAAAACAATTTCCAAACTTACATACTGCAACCATCTTCTCTAACTCTCGAATGGTTTTCTCAAGCACTGTAATCTTTGGCCCAACACTTGAGCCATCTTTTTTTATTATGTTCTTAGATTTCTGCATAAGATTCAACCAAATGCATTACTATAACAGTATTTGTTTAGCACAACATTGTCACAACTTCACCATCAGTAGTCAAAGAAATAGAAATTAGAAATTTTATCGCGCCAAATGCACACTACAAGGATAGTATAGTTCTGAAAAAATCTCCCATTAAATCCCTCTTCAAGAGAATGAAAAATGATGTTCCATGACCGCCTACATAACAAGTCAAGGGAGAAGATTCAAGCAATGAAGCTACACAGCAATGATAGTAGCGTGAATATTAATGATAAAACAAGGGGAAAACCCGTCATTTGGAGGGTTTATGAAAGGAGAGCCAAGAAGAACAAAGGAGAAGAGTAGTTATTTGTGAAATATTTATGTTATAAGGTAGTTATTGTGTGGTGGTTATTATGTGTGAGATAGTTATTTGGTGTGTATTAGAATATAAGTATTGTGTTTGTTTGTAGGAAGTTATCAGAGAAGTTATTGTTTGTAGTGGCCAGAAGATGTAACTTCTGAGGAGAGCAATGCTCTTGGGTAGTTAGCCTCATTGTTCCTACTACTAACTTCTTATCAATCTAATATACTATTCCCCTTCCATTTCTCTCTGCATAATTATCATATTGCTGTAATTGTCTTGTAAATTCGCTGGTTTCCATCAAACAAGGAATTCTTGAGCAGGAGTACTTCATGCAAAAAAATAAAAGCAGGGAGTCAGTCAGCAAAGCATTTCTTACTAATAGGCATATTTTGAAAAGTGGCACATCAGCAAAGCATTTCTTACTAAGTGGCATATTGTGAAATGTGGCACATTTTCATCAAGAAACAACTTGAATCCATTTTCATCAAGAAACAACTCTACCAAATCAAGAAACCAACCAAAATCACCAAGTGGATGATGTACATCTCAACAAATGTCCCCACTACCTTGTCTCTCCTTTAATTTATCATTTACCATTCCAAGATAAAAAGTCGAAGGTCGGAATGCACATAAACCATATCCATGATGTTTCTCAACAAATAATATACAAAGAGTATATACTCCAATTCCTCTCATGACATGATGAAGAACAAGGTTTTACAGGAAATTTCAAGGCATGTTTTCAAACTGTATCCCAGACACACCCAAGCCATAGTCAATCCAAACATATAGGTCACTAATTTCTTTTATAAAAATATGATAATGAAAGGGTATCTTCTAGGCATATCGTATGCTTATCGGTATCAGATGTGCAAATGATACAATAATTGATATATGTGTGTCTATACCTACACACACACACACACACACATATATAGGGGGCATATCTAGTGAGAAAACTTTTTTGAGTGAGAGGACTTATTATCAACCATTGGATTAGAATAAAAAGGCTTAGATTAGATCCCCACCCAAGTTACACGCGTATTCTATTTTTGACTTCTCTGCTCGTCTCTTCCTCCATCTTTTCATCTTCCCTCAAAGCTCGACTTCTTTAATGGCACCATCTCCTATCATGGATAACTCTCCCAGCCCACAGTAAACCTTCCATGGACAACACTCATCACTTAGAAATGGCGAATCGGATCTCTTTGCACAACCCGTTCTACACTTCTACTCCACCGGCTGCTGCAGCGGCGGAGCGGACACAGCGGCAATTAGATCTCTCCTCTCCGTCATAAATCTTGTATCATGCCTTTGATCAATTCATCTTCCGGCGTAGAATCACGGCCCTCCACCATTACGGCATCGAGTATTGCCAGTCGCTCACACTCGGTGTTGTCAACTACGACATCGGCATTGCTGATGTCTTTCATCTTGTTCGTCAGCAAAGTTAACTAGTAGAGCAGAAACTTCACCATGAAAGCGATGAAAATGATGAAAATGATTTTCACTCATCGAGAGTCTAGGTTTGGGGTTCAATGCTGGTCAAATTGGGGCTTGTATTTTTCGTTGGTTGTCTTTTCTTCCTGACTTTGTATTTTGCAGGTTATTTGATGAAGCACAATTCTTTCAGACATTCTTTGCATTTCTTGATTCTTTCTTTTACATTTTCACTGATTCATTGATAAAGCTTGTATTTTTCTAATTAATTTGAAGTAAAGAAGAATGAAACCATGTGTTTTCTGATCTTTTATTCAATAATTTTTGTTCTAATCCTGTTTTCCTTTTTCTGTGGAGGTCTGCATCCACAATCTGCAAAATCGATGTCAAGCTAAATTACCAACTAATTAAACTTGTATGTAGAAAAATTATTAAATTAGGTCTTTTATATTTAATCCAGTGGAGTTGATGTTGGCCATGGAAGATAACAAATTAGACCAGAGAAGATGAAGACTTTACAAATGGAGACGCTGCTAAATGGAATTTTGGTTGGAGAAGAAAGAAAGGCGGCTGGAGCACCATAACTCATTTAGTTGGGTGTTATCTCAACCATTAATTTTGATCTAAGGGTTAAGAAAGCCTCACTCTCACATAAGAAACCCCTTTCTAACTATTTATATATATGTGTGTGTGTGTGTGTGTGTGTGTGTGTGTATGGGCCTCATAGGGTAGAACCCTTTAATTAAATGCAGAATAGCATGAATGAAATGCTGCAAGTGCTGCAAAAATTGACAGCACTTGTTTAGTTAGCTTATCTATTTATCATATAGAAGTAAAAATAAAGAAAATATGACAGAAAATAAAAATAAAAGTAAACTTACTGGTGCTTGCATCGCATGAATTTCTCCTCAGACAAATTAAGATCTGGTATTTTGTGGATACCATTTTTATCTTTTAATCGACCTTTGTTTTCTAAATCATCAACACCACTTGGGGTTCTTCCAAGTTGGGATTTGGAATGTGCATCGTGTTACTTTCTTGGTACTTCTGATGAGAAGTATCAAGCACACCACTAGCATCTTTATATTTGTCAACTGTGTTCTTATTTTGAAGTACTCTTATCTTCTGTTTATCAGCATCTTTTGTTTCTACCACAAGAGGAACATCAACATTTGATACTTTCAAACATACAGAAGGATCAGAAATTGGTCTAGCATCAGCCATTTTCTTTTTGAACTAATTCAGAGGTATTCAATTGATTCTGAGATTTCAAGTCCTCATAATGTTCACCAGGTACAGCAACGTGTGAAGAATTAACTGTATTCTTCACAGGTAAGGATCTGATCTTTCCGGCAGCTGTCTTGGCCACTTTTAACTTTTATATGATACATCACCATCAGCGTTTTCACCAGGAATCTTCAATATATCTTTTAGCGTCTTTTCTTTGCTGGCTGATTAGGTAATGCCAGTGGTTGATTTCTTGCAATATAGAAAAGAAAATCAATAAGAATAATCAATAATTTATAAGAATGTTTACTTACTGTTATCTTCAATTTTATTAATTCAGAGTTCATTACAACCTTTGTAGGCAAGTTACAAGGAGTATTCAACCATTAGTCCATATTTCATAAGCCATAGAACTAATGTTACAAATATTGTGAGAAATATGAAAATTCTACTATATTCAGATGCTGATAAATACAGATGACATTCGTGTTATTTGGAAACCCCTCAAAAAATCAAAAAAAATATAATAAAGGATGAATAATCATAACTATAACTAAGTCAGGCAGTGTTTTAAAACTCGGACCGGTCATTGATTTCGGTCAAGCGGTAGTCCAACTGGATCAAGGAAGTCGGATCGGTGGGTCACGAGTTGAACGCATGACCGGTATAAATAAATATATAACTGTTTTAATTGATATATCTAATAAAAGTGTGGAGAAGAATACAAACATCTTGATAAGCGCAGTGGCAATTCATAGCTAGCATATTGTTAAAGTACTGTGTTCGATCCCAGTTATTGAATTTTTAGTATAAAGCAACATTTTCTTATTCCTTGTGGACTACACACGCGCACATAGAAGTTAAAAGGCTATTAATTAGGTGTGTGGGAATTGGAAAGGCTAAGTAAATGGCTGCATTGAAAACTAACGCACAAACTCCAAACTGAATAGGCGCGTGGAAATTGAAAATGGCTGCATTGGGAATTAAACATGCGAATTTCGAACAAACTGAATAAATGAGATAAAATGCAAGTCAACGGAAAATTACGAGCCAACGGTTTCAAGCACCCGAGTTAATGCCGTCACTAGCGATTCAATGCATATCCGATCCAATAAGAGGACCGAACCAGTAATGGGTCCGGTTCCCGGGCGGGCAGTCAAGCGAGTTTTAAAACACTGAAGTCAATAATTTAAAAGTATACACTACAAAACTCATTTAGAACAATAGACCAACTATCAGTAGCGTAACAAAATTAACAATGATAATAAGAAATATATCTTTCGTTTCTTACAAAGAACTTGATTAACAAAAGGAAGACTGAATACAAAGCGAGAAATAAAAATACAATGTCTTATTTAAAATAGGCTATAAGACATTTTGTCAAGAAACTTCATGCTTGGGTGGCCTTTCATGATTCTAATCATTAGAAGAAATCAAATATGACTCTAAGAGAACTCCTTAATGATGACAGAGAAGCCATCTTTAGATTATTTTGATTAATCTAGACAAGTTAGCAAGTTGACTAAAAATGGTGATTTTTTCTGTTTTGGAAGGAGATAAAACAAAACTAGTATTACCTAAAATTAAAAAGACTAACAGCACCAACTTGAACCCTAAATTTAACATTGCAATGAAGTAACCAAACATTTAATAGAAATAGTTAAATGGTGCATAAGAATCACTCCACATAATATAAGGTTGTTAAAGGATGGAATTGTAACTACACACAATAAAGGTTATTTTAGTAATTCTGTGTGAGGACAGCTTAAGTTTGCGCTTTGCAAAAACTCAGTGTTGTATCTCAGCTGAATGGAGTGGCTATATAAAGCCAACACTCCAAGATTCTTGTAATCATTCTCTCATAATTGAAAATCAGAAATGGATCTAACTGAATTCAGTTAGATCAGATTCAATCTCTCTCTCCAATTCTAACAAACAGAAAATAGAAGAATCTAGAGGATTAGGTTAACTAAGCTGCCATAACTTAAGCTTATTTTCTAGTCATGCATTTAGCCAATAGGTCCAACCTGCTGCCTTGTGAAGTAGTACTTCAAAACCCTTGTATGATCTGTTTAAAATTATACGCAGAGAAAACATTCAAGGGTTTTTAATGCATTGACTACAATAAATGCTACAATTTTACTTTTGGTTTCTTAACCAATACCTTAAAGCAGGATAGCATTTTATCAACATTTAACATTTAACATACATTTTATCTGCACATAAAGAAGACGTATGGAATTTTATCTTCCTTTATGTGGCTGTTGTATTGCACTCAACAAATATTTGCTGTTGTTTTGCAGTAGCACTCAACAAATAAAAATTCTCAACATTATGAGCAAAAACATAAAATGTGTCATTAAAGTTCTAGTATTAGCTGTTGTCACAACTCACAAATTCAAAAAGTACTGTGAATGACAAAAAATCTCGGTTCATGTTCATGTAACACCAAAAGCAAGCATCAATGACCAGTAAGAGAATCACTCTTTGTGGCAAATGACAATATAGTTCCAGTGACATCTCTACTGCATTCATAAGCCAGAAAAGAAAAAAGTGCATAGGCTTCATAAATTAAGTGGTTTATAAATTGTTTAGCAATCACTTAGCGTATAAATTTTATAGCTTCCCGCACTTTTAGGGAAGATAGCTAGGGTGCGAATAAGTTGGCTTCCCAGGGTTTTTTGTGGCATGATGCAATTCCACCTTTTATTAAGGAGGGCTTTTTATGTTATCAGTAGAGTCCTCCTTTTTATATATTTAGATCCTTCCATGTGTCAGGTTCATGCCCCCCGACCCATGTTCTTTTATTGTATTCACTATTTTCTCTTTTTCAATAAAATGGTGGCCTGCTGGCACCATCTGCAGCAGCCTTCTGCAGATGGTTGATAGAGTCAAAGGAGCCAACCTAGTTAGGATCGTTGATTCAACAGTAATGCTTTTGCATGTCATTTTATTCAAAAAGAAAAAAATTAAGTGTTTATAAAGGAAAAAATAAAGAAATACTCTAGGAAAATATTCAGCAAAACAACACTTACATGCGTTCCAATTTCCCCTATTTACAAAAGAATCCATCATGCTTGATTGCAGAATTATCAACCTCAAAATATTCATCCTGCAAAAGGACAATTGAAAAACAATATGTATTAACAAATATATGGGGAAAGTCCATAATATAGAACAATAATATTTCTCTCATCAATCAAAGGTCGGAAAAGTCATAACAAACAAAAAACAATATACAAATAAACCAACCAGCTCCATCATCAATGAAAGAGTCTTCTGTGTCATATTGATCATCAGGAATATCGAGTTCATTCTCCTCATTACTACTATCGTTACCTGAAAATGATTCAGCATCCCATTATTCCTAACATGGAAGCTATCAAGAAAAATTTAATGAAATACTCAAATGCACACTAAAATATGAATTTATAGTAGAAACTATTTCATGTGTGTACAGGTCACTGAGTAACAATTTAAGTAAGCAACATATACCTACCATGTAAAGGCGTTCAATCTTCTCTATTACGGCACTGAACCGGTTTGTCTGAGGAGCATCTTGTTCATTAGTCCCGGTTTGTCCCTATAAAATGACAAATGAGGATTGCCAAAATAATGAAGAGCAAAACCAAAAACAATTTCAGAAGACAGTATGTAAAAATTTATGATGGTTTACAAATTATATACCCAGATGACAAATAATCTGCACCATAAAACAAGCTGGAGTCAATCAAAGCCTAGATTTTCTTGACACAATATATTTCATGTTTTTATAATAAAAGATTTACATCATTATTAGTCAGATAATTATGAATTATGAGAGTAAGTTCAGAAGAACATTTATTGTACTCGAGAGGAAAATGAAGTAGGTGTCAGATACTGGCAAACTGTGGCATCTTTACGTGCACATATTAGCTAACTACCACACCTCTTACGTTTCTCAGATTAATAAATCCTAGATCAGATCTCTATCATAGTTATAAATCCTGGATAGCAGGATTGAGTAGCAGAACAGAGGGTGAGAAAAGGTAAAATCATGGTTGTCAAGATCGCGCGCCATCTCGTAGGAAAGCACGATTCTCTGCGAAATTTTAGCATCAACAACATGCCAACTCGTGGACAGAAGCGCTGGGAGAGCTGGAGCGGTGGGGCGGCGTGTTAACTGCGTGGCAGCGTGGGATCAGCTCTCTCTCGTGCGCTTCAAAAAGCCCCAAATCACCCATTGACCCGTTACCCGACCGGAAGAAATGTGACCCGGTTTGAATTTTAACCTAATTTTGGTCAAATATGTAATTAAAGATACGCTGAACCGATTCAATTCAGCGGTAAAATCTCTTTGGGACTCATGAAACGTTAATTACTTTCCAATTCCTAGATTCAACAATCATTTCAGATTCATCATTCACCCTTGTTTTGATTCATTCATCATTCCCTCTTTTTTTGATTCATTCATCATTGATTCTCTGATATCAGTGTAATGTTGCTTCCTTCAAGATTGTGCTTCAAATTCTTCTATAAATCCCTGTCAGTTTGTGTCAGTTTGCACCACTTCACATAGACTCAAACACCTCTACAAATTTCTCTCACCATCGCATCTTTTAGATTTTGGATGTGTTTCTAGTTACTGTTTGAGACTATGAGATTTTTTTATTTATGGTTAAATTAATGAAAATTTATGCTAACGTTATGTTGCTGGGATTTTAATTATAATTTTGTCTTTGGTGGGATCTTACGATCCGTGTTCACGATCCACAATTTACGCTCTTTCAATACCCAAAGCGATCTCTAGTAAGATCTCAAGTTTGACAACCTTGGGTAAAATAACGGAGCTGTCGGATTGGACAGATAGGGCAGGAAAAGGCGGCAAGCAGCTGTACAAACGTCCACAAATGGACACAAATTTTTAGAGTGGGGCGACCAGCCATAATGCTGCAATTGGGCCACTATTGCTCCACATAATAACTCGGCTATCTCCTATCTCAATAGAAAATTCAGCTAATAAATTTACAACATAACCGTAGTTCTTGTTACTCTTCCATCACTTTAAATGGACACAAGTTCCATCGAGTCCACAAAAATTAAAGAAGACGCACATTAAGTCAAAACATTAAGTCAAATAGGAAACCCATTGATATAGGGTGACTTCGAGGAGTAATTCAGCAATGATATTCAGCTAGAAAGGTTTACTACCAAAACCGTTACTGAACAACGTGGCATTATTTGTACCGTTATATTCCGAATCTAAAATTATATATACAAAAACACACTTGAAATTCAGAAATTGAAGCTGCAGATTGAAGTGTAAACGGAAAAAGGAGGCTCACCGGAGCGATTCTGGACTCAAGCGCAGGGTTCGCATTGGGAAATTGCTCAGGTGCGGAAGAGAATCCGTTGTTGACTTTGGTGGCGTCCTTCACCAGCTTCTTCCACGACACTATGGTGGTCTCTCCCGGCCGTAGCTCCACCGTGAACATTTGCCGGTCGCCCTTCTTCGCGAACGAGGAAGGAGCCTTCGACGAATCGCCGGCGCCGCCGTTGGGAGGAGCCTTCTCCTCCGCCATTAGAACGGTTATAGATTGGCGTCGCGGAAGCGAAGTTTCAAGGAGAATGATGGCGAAACAGAAACGATTAAGCCCTAAAACGGAGAAGAAAAACAAGAGATTGCGCGGGATTCAAAATATGGGAAGGAATTGGAAGGGAAAATGGACAAATATGTATGTTTGAGAGAGAAAAAAATTTGACCAATGAGAAAAAAAAATTGGCCATTACTTTTCCCACACCCCTCCTCTATTTCACACCCCATAAAACCTTTAAACCCCAAAATATCCTTAATTAAAAACACATTTCCTCCCTCCCAAACCCCTCACACCCCCTCCTCCTCTCACCTCAGCAGAAACCTCTTCTTCCTCTCCCTAAGTGTTCACAGAAACCTCCTCCTCCAACCCACACTTTTCCATTTCCCCAACCAGCTTCAATCTTGATTTCAACTTCCAAAATCGTTTTGGAACATAAGGTACTACGATTACTAACCACTCTTTTACTTGCATTTCGATTGTTTTGGTGTTTTTAGCGTATTTTATTTTACGCAAATCGTGAAGCATTCGGTTGAGGACAACCAAGATGCTCCTGAAACGAGGCCAATATGAAGCCATTCGAATGAGCATAGCAGAGTCCATTCGAATGAGCATAGCCGAATCCATTCGAATAAGGCCAGCCAGAATAGGATTTGTCATCTTTAAAATAGTTTTATTTCAATTTCTAAATTTGTTTATAATGTGTTGTGGTTATTTTTTTCAGTTATGGCAAAGACTAGAGGTGGTAATTCTCAGGACACGGCAGGGTGGGCGGCCGAGCCACCCGTAGCGGTTTCAAGCAAGTAAGCGAAGGAGGTGCATGTCTTTTCGTGATGGATGCCCCTAGCGAGGCGCGAGGTAGGGGTAGGCGTGCTCGGTTTTGCGACCCCAGTTCCCAGGTTGTGCAGGAGGATGACATTGTGCAGGAGGATGACATTGGGCAAGACATTAAGAGAGATGCTTACCATCCTGCGGTGACTTGCATTTGGTCTGTTGAGGACTTGAGTGCGATTGATCCGCCTACTTCTCACGATGTTGTTCTTTGCTCCTCGTGCCACATTTCCTTTTCTGGTGGCGGAGGATAGATCGATATTCTGGAGACTTACGGGGCTCACTTTGCTAGAGCCATATGGGATGGCAATGTAAGTAACTTAGTTTTTACGTAAATAATTTAATCATTAAATTGTTTGTAGCTATTTACTTAATATAGCATTCGATATTGCGGGATCGTGACGGTTGAGGCTTATTACACATGGAGTCCCACGGATAGGGGACCTCGTCCAAACATTCTCACGATTCCTACTGGACTTCTAAATTACTCTGCATTGAAGGACATTGGATTCCCAACAATCATTGGCGGGAATTTGGTGATGCATATTTGTTGAGAGGTGGCATTGGACACATCATCATTTCACTACCTATAGGTGAGATGACCATCACTCTAGATTATGTCTGCATTGCTCCACGTCCCAGTGTGAGGAAATTTTTATGATTTTCAGACTACACCAAGTATCGGGAGAGGAGATGTTGATTGAGTTATTGGAGTGCAGGACCTCGGGGCGCACATGAGCCGGACTTGAGCCCGGGGTTATTTGTGACCCTCGAGTGGGTGAGGAGGCAGTGTACCACAGGGCTATACGGGAGGAGGCTATTTGGGAGGATCTTTCTTTAGAGGCATATCTGCTCTGTTGTTGGGTTGGGGTTCATTCTACGATAAGTCGGAAACATGGTAAAGTTAGGTGGTTGGGAGCTCTGGTTGACTTGGAGGTTCTTTGGAGATTACACATGGGGAGGGATGGCGCTAGCCCGTATATCTGACGACCAACTTGGGGAATCGGTGAAGCCCCAAAACAAGCGGATGGGTGGCTATCGCTCACAATTCATGTATCTATTAAATTTAAATTTTTAAGTTAATTTTGTTGTTTCTACATTGCTCTACTAAATGATTTCATTTATTAGATTCTGAGGCATGGATCTTTGAACACTTTCGGGGATCCCCCTTTGGCTTGAAGGCGGTGGACCCGACATGATGAAAGTCGACCACGTGCGAAGAGGTGGGTCGCTAATACCACCCCCCCCTCTTACTAGGGATCTTTGTTGAGTATCTCTGGATAAAATTTGCACCACGATGAGGTAACTTTGGCGACCATACACTTCCCGTAGAGATACTTGTTTGTTTGAGCTCATCGACCTATTTAGAGGCCACTTGCGAGTCTTTGTTTGTATGGTGCAGTACATGCGGATCGTGTCATGAAGCGGTTGGCAATGTCGGGGATACGAGAGGACCCAAAACCCAAAACTAGGCGTAGTTACAAGAGAGTTGGTGGCGAGAGGTGGGCCAATTTTGACCGAGTGGTTGGTGGAGAGGGGGCCTATATTACCCGGGTGCACTAGACACCATACGAGTGCGCTATTGGTTTGGGAGGGTCTCACACCCTTTTATTGACAAGGCTAATTATGTGCGGTGGAGGGCAGGCGGGATTGTAAAGCAGTGCGTGTCTTTTAAACATTCTTTTTAAATTGTTACTTAATTAAAATTTGTAACTTAATTCAAATTGGTTATTTCACAGGTCATGCGGATGTGGTTCGGATGGTAAATGATATGGAAGCGGCGATGGAGACACTTGCAGTTCCAAAGACACACTGACCATGGCGAGTACTCGAGGGCTTAAAACTCCTAGTGAGGCCATTAGTAGGCTTAGGAAGTATGGTTGTGTGTATAGTAAGAGGAGGAACGCGCACCACTCATTAGTTACTATATGACATTTATGGACTTAATTATCTATTTGGTGAATGTATTATGCGAATTTTATTTTGTGGACTTATGTATGACATTTATGTTTACTTAGTTATCTATATATTTACTGTTGTTCGACTTTAATTTTTAAGTTAATACTTGAGTTTAGTTTGTTAAGTATTTTTCCTTGATTTTAAGAAAATTACACCTATTCGGTTGCCACGACCGAATCCATTCGAATGGGGTCAGCGAATACCAAAAAAAATGAAAAGTGGGGTGTGTTTCAAAAAATTGCCCTTGGTTGTGCCCTAGCAGAATAGTTTGGTTGCCATATAGAATCGGTGAAAAATCGTGTTTCATTAATGGCCTTTTGGTCTTTTCCCACCCTTAGGGGTGTGTTTTGAGTAGGAGGAGTGGGAAAAGCAAGCGCCAAAAAATTTGAGTTACAACTTATTACAACTTATAACTTTAAAATTAGGCCCCATCACTTACGTCTGACCTCTCTACTCACTAGAACCTCTTTTTAGTGTGAAAAGACCAAAAACCCTTACTTGAAATTTGGTTTTTATTTTTTTAAAAGATTATGCGGTTGGTGCGCGGTTGATCGAACTTGATCGAATCTCGGCTGGCGAACGGTCAAAGTTTACTCGGACACCCCCAATTATGTTTTGACGAGGTTCGACCAAGCGTGGGTCGATCAAATCAATCGATCGTCTGTAGAACCCTTTCCACCATCCAGTCAATGGTTAAATTTTCCCCAACGGTTATAATTTTAACGGTTTGATTGTTTTAAATCAGCGGCTCATGTTCGATCACACCTATTATAGATAAGTGCAACAAGTCATACAAGCAGAAAAACTCTAAAAAAAACAATTTGTGCAATGAATAAATCGAATCGTTAAAAATCAATTAAAATTAAACAACTAACGTTAGTAAAGAATAAATCGAATCGTTAAAATTCCGTTAAAATTAAACAACTAGTGTTAGCCAAACTAGTGTTAGCAAAGAATAAATCAAATCGTTAAAAATCAGTTAAAATTAAACAATTCAATATCCAGCAATAATCAGGGAGGTTCGTACTGCTTGAAGTGCTTGACAGATTCGGCTGCGCATGGTCGAACCACTTAGCAGTGCGGCACGCTTGGCAGCTAACTTAGTACTTAATGTTTAAAAAAAATGTTTTAAATTCAGGCGTATTTCGAGAATAAAGGGTGGTAGTGTCTAGTGAGTAGAGGATTAATGTAAATCGATACTAGCATGGGCCTAAAATTATTTACAGAATTAATGTAAATCTATACTAGCAAGGATTTTTTTGGTACCACATCCTCCCTCCCACCCCATAAACCATTTTATTTTATTTGAGAAAGACTCCTCATTTAAAATAAAATAAAAATTAAATTCTTGGATTTATAGGTAAAGTTGGAAAGAAAAAAAAGATTCCAGAATTTACCTCACATATAGGTAAATTCGGTTCGTATTTTGTGAACCGAATTTACCTATGCGTGAGGTAAATCTGGAAATATTTTTTAAAAAAAAATTCTCAAATTTATATGTAAAGTTGGGAAGAAAAAAAGGATTCTCGGATTTACCTCACATATAGGTAAATCTGGTTCGTATTTTGTGAACCGAGTTTACCTATACGTGAGGTAAATCCTAGAATCTTTTTTTACTTCTCGTATTTATCTATAAATGTGGGAAACCTAAAATTATTTTACTTTGTAAGGGTATTTTTGAAGTTTTGGGGTTTATGGGGGTGGGAGGGGAGGATGTGGAAGTGCGAAAAAAAATATCCTACTAGCAATCATTTACGAAAACAAATATAAAAGAAAAAAATAATTACTGTTGCGTTCACGATTTATAATTAGTTTTTTTATTTATATTTCTTTTGAAAAAAATTACTGATTGGTATTCATCTTTTTGTTTTATTTATTTTTGACACAATCGTGGTTTGACATCTTGAGAGCTCGTTTAGGCCCCGTTTGGGGTGATTTTACATTTTCTATTTTGAAATTTTTAAAAACCAAAATCGGTTTTACATTTTGAGTTTTAAAAATTTAAAAAACAAAACTAGTTTTCGATTAAAATTTTTCAAAAATCATAATCACTTTCAAACATGAATATAAAAATAAAAATTCATCATAAACTTATTTTAATCAAAACAATATATAACATTAAGTTTGAAAAAATAAAAATATTACAATTATATAATCTATTTATTATTTAATAATACTAATAACAAAGGTTAAAAGTACTAATTATCGACATACGCAGGTTAGAGTGGTAATCGGTAGTGGTCAGATTGGTGGTGATGGTCATAGTGATCGTAGTGGTGTTTGACAGTGGTCAAAGTGATGGTAGTTGGTGGTCGCCAAAGTGGTGGTTACCGGTGGCCAGAGTGGTGGTTGATGGTGGTCAAAGTAGTGGTTGACGATGGTAAGAGTGGTGGTTGATGGTGGTCAAAGTGGTGGTTGACGGTGGTCGGAGTGGTGGTTGACAGTGGTCGGTGGTGGTTGGCGGTGGTCGGAGTGGTAGTTGGTGGTGGTCAGTGTGGTGGTTGACAGTTGTCGGAGTGGTGTTGGTGGTAGTCATAGTGGTGGTTGACGATGGCCGGAGTAGTGGTCGGTGGTGGTTGGCGGTGGTCAGTGGTGGTTGGCGTGGTCAGAGTGGTAATTGGTGGTGGTCAGATATATTGATGATCAGAGATGGATGAAACAAAAATTATAAAACCTACTTTTGTGGTTTTGAGTTTTGATGGAAAACTGTTTTAAAATTAAGGAAAAACCCAACTCAGCTCCATTTTACACAAACATGTTTCTATTTTGAAATTGACTTTCAATTTCAAAACCAAAAACTCAAAACCACCCCGAACGGTTTCTGTTATAAAAAATTGATTTTCAAAAAAAATCACTTTTTTATAAAAATACTCACTTTTAGAAGTTTGTCATTTGTTTAATACAATTTTTTTAAAGATGGAAATTAAAAAATAATTTGAAAACTTCTTCAAATGTGAAACATCCTAGTACTTCAAACCTCATGGAAATACTAAGACATACACAAATAGCAATTTCAGAGTACTAAACCGGTTTAAAGTATTGAACAACTTAACTTGAAAAACAATTCATCTACTTAACTTGAAGGCACAAAAGCCAACTATAAAGTCTAATTGACATAAAGCATAGCAATAGGTCATTAGTATTGTGAACACTCAATTTTACCGGTATTTTTGATTTTTTGAAAAAATTTACAAAAATAGTCGCTTTTTGGGTTTTAGTTTTTAGCTACTATGCGAAGCCAATTTCTCTCTCCTAGGACATCGTTTTGATGATCGAGCGGTGAAAGTGGAGACATATGTCCCACGAATCTGCTTTGTCAAAAAATGAAGGCGATCCAACGGTTAATGTATCTAGAATCGCACTTTTACGGTGAGAGGTTTGAGAAAAAGCGTACCAAAAAGCTGGAGCTATTGCGAGGCAATTTCTCTCTCCTCGGACCTTGTTTCTCACGATCCGAGCGGTGAAAGTGAAAATATATGTCTCACAAACCTCTTGTCAAAATTTGAAGGCGATCCATTTGTTTATGAATCAGGAATCACACTTTTTACGGTGACGGGTTGAGAAAAAGCAGGGTGTGTTCTCTAAGTGGGAATTGCTTTTGCTATCTTGTTTTAGTCCCACATCGCTTGCAAGAAACAACAACCCTATAGCGATTGACTATAAAAAAGGTTGAGAAGTGAAGGTTTGGAGAGGAGATCATTGGCGGGTTAAGTGATATTTTGGGTCAAGCCTTTGCGGCCCATTTCACTAAAAGCCTATCTATGATAATTTAGTACGTTTTGAGTCGGCTTTCCAGGTTCTCAAAGCGATTTTTGCGATTTTAGGTCAAAGTGGACAGGCGGGAGCCGGTTCGCGGTTGACACAGTCGATTTATTTAGTCGGTTCGGCATTCATCGTGTTAAGGTTGGTCTTCTATTTATTTATTTTTATTATCTTTTTTTGTTTATGTACATATTTGTTTATTTTGTCATTTATTCATTGTTTATTTATTTATCTTTGTGTATATTCATTCATTTTTATTTATGTATATGGTTTTCTTTCTATTTATTTATTTATTTTTGTTTTGTTAGTTTTATCATTTTTTTAATACACATTTTTTTCTTTCTTCAAAAACTAAAAATAATAATAAATGGGTTTGATCGAGATGTACATCTTATCAAACCCGCATCTTGATTTAGAGACAGAGTTATGCAGACTTGGTCTAAACCCTCCAAAAAAAGTAAAATCAATCAACAAATTAACCTTTTTTTCTCAAACTTATTTTCTTAATCTAATCAATTCTTTTTCCTCTAACCCCTATTTTCAATAAAAATAATAAAAATGGGTTTAATCGAGATGTACATCTTATCAATCTCATGACAGGTTTAAGAGACTTGAGTTGTATAACTTAGATCTTAAACCCCTTCAAAATTAAAATCAACCAACCAACAAATTTTCAAGAAGAACTACGTGACTTTTGAGTCCTTCATTGCACGGAGAGACACGTAGGAGCGGGGGCTTTCTTGTCAAGTCAAAATAAATTTTTCTCAAATTAGTCCTACTTCATTTCCTTGTAAATAATTAATTATTTTCTAATAAATTTTTGTAAATCTTATTTTTGGGTAAACAAATAATCAAGCGGCTTAGCAATTATTGCACAAATCAAATTTAGGGTAACTCTCTTGGGACGGATGTGTTAGGGAGTGCGGTGAAACTAGTTTTCACCCCCCTCCGCCATATGTCGACTCCGAGTCCAGAGCCTAATTCTGTGAGACCACTAACTCTTAGATTAGGTTTTCTCAATTTTCCTATCTTTAATAAATTGGGTGGCGACTCCTAAAATCATCTATATTTGGCCGTCGCGTCGAGATCAGTCACGACAGTTGTTGTAACACCCATTTCTACGGCAATTTGTAATAAAAAAATCGAGTATAAAAATTTATTCTTTAATCGAGTCATCAATGGGATGTTACACTTATCTCTTAAAAATACTCAAACAACGATTCATTTCGAATTATAAATCAATACGTAACACCATAAAAACACGTGGAATATAATCTCATATCACTTGCGTGAAATAAACTACATCTCGAAAAAAAGTAATCAGTGATCTCAACAATACATAGTATATCAAGTATAAAAGCTCAGCGATGAGCAAAACAAAACAACTAAAGTCTAAATCCCATCCACCAGGTGCTACGTATCGGAAGCGGCCAGGCTCGGGGAAGTGAATGGACTAAGCCTTCACTCATGACTACACAGGTAAACAACAATAGAAAGGGTGAGTCTCGAACTATATAATAGAAGTGATAATAAGCAGTATATCAGATTTATAGAAATCAATCAATCACAAGTCATTGCACAACAATCACATTCACTTTAATATTCATGTATGAGGATGAATGCGATGTAATGCGATCATGCATGTGGTACCATTTGCCCCAATGGCGATATCATCAACAAATTGAGTCCCCATGACTCTGTCCCCGTGGCCTCATCATCACAATGTAAGCGTCGCGGCCGCGGCGAGATGTATCACAATATAAGCGTCGCGGCCGCGTAGAGATGTATGCATGAGACTCCATGAACAAACCACACACACAATTACACATCATCGGTATTATTTCTTACCTCATTGTTAATTTCAATTCTAGCCCCCATATTTAATGCCCCGTGGCATTATCACATCTTAGCCCCATGGCTCATGCCCCCATGGCATCATCATCATTCATGTCCCGAGGACCGATCACAGCTGGAGGACTAAACCTCACTCGAGGACCTAAAACACCGCTTTAGGACCAAATTATCACCTAGGGACCAAATCCACACCACTTAGGACCAAACTATCACCTAGGGACCAAATCCACACCCCTTAGGACCAAACTATCACCTAGGGACCAAAGCGTCACCTAGGGACCAAAACAACACACTTAGACACTGCAGCGGCCTTTGGCGCCATTTTCCCCACAAATTGGCGCCCGGTTGTGCAACCTGACACTAGCGCCAAAAACTTCGGCAACTTGGCGCCCGTGCGCTGGCACCTGACCCTTTGGCGCCATTTTCCACGGCGATACGGCGCCCGCGGCGGCGATCTTGAGCCTGAACTAAGACACAAATTGAGACCACGATCTCGACACGAGCGCATTCGAGCGCCACAGGCGTATGCTTTTGGCGCCTGCTGAACCACGGCGGCAACACGAGCGCAGCGAGGCGGCCATTTGGCGCCTGTCTTTGCGCCACATGCACACACACACTTGCCCCCAAATGCGGCGCCACCCTGGCGCGAGGCGGCACATGGCGCCCGCACCTGGACACCCACGCACACACACCCACCTGGCGCCCTGCGGGCGCGCCACAGGCAACCATTTGGCGTCTTGAACAACTGCAACACACCCGAGCGCATTGGGCGGCCAATTTTGGCGCCACGCACTGGGCCACACGACACACACGGCACATGAAGCGGTGACCACGGCGCCATCTTGGCGCCACAGAAGCGGCATTGCGCCCTGTCCACAGCACGAGCCACACGATCCACCTGCGGTGCACGGCGCCATTTTCTTAGCACATTGGCGCCTGGCGGTGACAACTTTGCACCTGAGACACAAAGCGATAACCCGAGCGCCATTTTCCGGCAATATGGCCCCAGCGGTGACAATCTGCACTGACACACCACACGGCCCATGAGCGATTACGGGCGCCATTTTCCCGACAACTTGGCGCCACTGGCGCAACACACTTGCACACACTCAGCACGCTACGATTGCCACTGGCGCCATTTCTCTAGGAAATTGGGCCACTATACCTAGGGTCCCCAAAATCCCAAATTTTCAAATCTTCTCAATTCGATCATCATATATCATTCAAATCGCACCATAATCATGTAAACAACGTCAATTTCATATTTAAACACCCAATCATCAATCAAAACCGAGATCAACACACTCTAAACCCTAACATTAAGCCCTAAATCGATTTTATCATGCAATTCATCAAATTCAATGATTGAACCATCATACAATAATCAAATAACATCAAATAAGCACCTATGATCTACATCGACCCATTATCCTCTCTATTATAGAGTGAGACTCCTTACCTTAAATCAAAGCCGTTGAAAGTCCCTTTCTCCGAATCACCACGAAAACCACAACAACTAGAGCCTTCTTCTCCTTTCCTTGCTTTGTGCGATTGCTCTTCTCTCTTCCTCTCTAGGGTTGCGCCGTTCTTCCTTTCTTTCCCTCTTCTCTCTTTTCGTTTTTTCTTTCTTTTGGTGAATGGTGCGAATTGCACAATCCTTAGGAGCCTAAGTCATTGGGCCTGGGCTCCTGGGCCAATGTTTGCAGTCCCGGTATTTCCAATACCACTCCCTTCAATTAAATAAAATACTATATTATAATTTTTAATATAATTAAAATAGTGCAACACTTTAAACAATTTAATCAATTACTTAATTAAATTATTTAGGGTGTTACAGATGGCGACTCCACTAGGGACAGTGAGAGTCAAGCCTGTTTGATTTATTTGTGTAAGATATTTCTAAGTTATTATTTTGTTTACCCTATGCTTATTTGTTGTATATACCTGTCTATATGTTGTTTAAACCTTAGGATAGAAGACATTTTATTTTGCTATTTGGTTGTATATTTCAGGTTATTTTGCAGGTGCTTTTCCATCTTTATTTTTCTTAGGGTTTGAGGTTTGTATGCTCCATTCACACACTACACCTACCTTTGTGAGCACACACAGAGAGTTGAGCTCATACAGAGCCACAAAAACACCTAAGTAGAGCGAGGATAAGTGGGACTCATTACGGATGTACATCTATGTGACTTCCATGAACTCCTCATCTAGAAACACGATCCTTCTATGCGGGTACTCACATCAGGGATGTACATCTGTTGTGTTTAACCTTCTAGAAGGGTACCAGCTCTAGAGACCTTAAATCTCCATAGGATGTAGTTACCACCACTGTGAGTACTCACAATAAAGACATTAGCCCTATAGGTCCCAATGCCCGATATGCGGGCTAACCAAATTAGACCACAAAGGAGCTACTTTTCCTCTTATCCTTTTTTTTTTTGTTGTATAAATTTTTCTCGTTAACACTCATGAGTCTACCCACAAAAATCATGCATCAAAAAAATATATTGCATTTCATGCATAACGAAAAAGCATAAAAAATATCATATTACATTTTCTTGCATGAAAGGCATAAAAAATCATGTTGCATTTGTAAAAAGAAGGTAATTTCTTCTAAAAAAATTAGGATTTCTGCGTGTCATTCATTTGTATTGCATAAGTCCTTAAAAAATCCATGTAGTGTACATTTTAATTTCATTGTCATTCATCATACTCATTTGTGAAAAAATCATTCATCATAAATTTCTCCATATTTTATTTTTTCTTTGTATGTATGCCAAAAAATTTGCATATCTTCATGAGTAAAAAAGCAAAGCACATAGCTTATTCCCTTGAGGGAAAAAATTTGCATTACATTTTTTTGCATAAAAATAAAAATAAAAATTTACAAAGCAAATGCATGTTACATCTTAGGATGAGTGTTTGCATTCATATCATGCATTTCATAACATATTGGCTTCTTTAACCCATTATCATGTAGCATTTGTTTCTTCTCTTTAAAGAAAATCAATAAAATAGAGTTTTGAAGTCATTAAGTCTTCATTCATATTAAATTTTTGTGCTCGTGTGAAAGTGGATACCAATCAAGCTTAGATTCATGGAATTGGATCCTTCTCTCGAAAGTTGTTGCGAAGGTTAATTATCAGAGGTTTAGGGAAGTGACCTAAGAGAAAAGACTTTACGTGGCGCAATCTGAGGGCATATTGGGAAAGATGAGTGAAAAATAGGGAGACATAAGGTTGTGACAATCGGTTCTTGAATAAAAATTCAAAGCCAAAAGAGAGAGGATTGTCATTAGAACTTGTTTAGTCATGTAAGCTTGAAACCAAGTTAACTTAGTTGAAGCTCTACACTAATGGATTTGCATGGATTTATAAACCCATCTCCATCCTTTCTCCAAGTGTCCCCTTAAAACACCAATCCCTTTTGAGTTCTTGCCTCAGTGATAATTCTTAAAGCCCTTTAGTTGCGTCATTGAGGGGAAGAACCGGTGGCGAATATTGGATATCAAAGGTCCATTTCCCCAAAAAAATGAAATAAAGAGCAAAAAATGTGTAAAAGAATAGATGTTTATTTCAAAATTAAATGAGGAATCATGATTCCAAATGAAGAGTGGTCATCTTTCTCTATCCCAAACAAAATAGATCGCTTACCATCCCCTTTGAGCTTGTAATGTCCTTTCACTAAATCCAGAACAAGGATCGACACTACAATAGAATTTAGTGCATTCAGTTTTCCAAAGTTATGAAATCAAAGAGATAGTGGAAAAAGTTCAAAAAAAAAAAAAAAAAAAAAAATGAATGAAGCATGAGATTTGAAATCACAGTCGATCTTGGCAAAAATTAGGGCACAAAAGAAAGAGAAGTGAAAAAGTATCAAAAATCGTGTGAATGTGATGTCTTGGAGACACAATAGAGAGTTGAATGCGCTATAGATCCTCCGTCCATTTAACCCGAAAAAAAAAAAACATTTCTTTAAGACTTCTAGCCATTTTTCTTCCATAAACTCACGACCCGTATCATGTAACACATTCCTTTGAACATTCTACTCATTTCCCTTCCACTGACTCATAGTCCATGCTTGTAAAGCATTCCTTTAAACCTTCAATCAATCCATCCCGATAACCCATTACTCATACCCGATCTTTGAAACCTTCTAATCATTTTCCTTCCATAATCCTTAACGAATTTTTAAAACATTTCTTTGAGCCTTCTCTTCATTCTCAACCAAAAACCATACCCATGACCCATTCCCATAAAATATTTCTTTGAGTCTTCTAAGAACATTTCTTTCATAATCCATTGCCACATTGCAAGCCTCCCCAAGAGCCCACTCGATTGATGAATGATTATTTTCATTGTCTTAATCTTAATTTTGAGATAAATCATTTTCTTCTTTTAAATTATTCTTTGCTCTAATAAAAAATGAAATGAAAAAAAAAAAAAAAAGAGAATCAGCTAGATTGAAAACACTGAAAGGCGGTCTAGGAAAAAATTAGGGATAATAAAAACAAAATAAAGCCCGCTAGGTGAAAACTGCAAAAGCGGTCTAGGCAAAAATTAAGTACAAAAGGGAATGAGACTTACAATGAGAAGTTTATGTAGTTCCTTGGGAAATTTCTTCTACTTGGGCCACACAATAGTGTACATTTGGGAAACTTTGTGAAGGATAAGCTTGAGAATCTCGAGAAAACCCCCTGCTTTGGGGAAAAGTTTAAGTAAGACCCTTTAAGAGTCAAATGTTGCTTGTTAACTTGAGGGTAAAATCCTTCTCATTAAGTAATGCTTCAATAATACACATGAATCCAAAGCAAGATGAATCCATGCATGTTCATTAAGTAATGCTTCAATAATAGTCAACTTGGAATCAATAATGTGATTTAGAGAGCTAATGACAATCAAAAAAAAGAGAGAAGGTCAAATTTGAGGGTGATTTGCTTGAAAGATGAAAAGTGGTCATAAAAAGAGGAAAAAGGGTCTAAGCAAGATAGTTGTGTTGAGGATAAGCTTCCATATGAGGACATGCTTGATTGATTTCAAATAAGCATGCTCAAAAGAAAAAAGGTGTTTTAAGTTTCAAGACAAGTGCATCCCAATTTCAACTCAAGACTCTTGCATAATTCATGCATTTCATGTCATAGTATGCATACATTTCATGTCCATCCGGGCATTCCACTTCATGACTAGAAGCTTGCATGTGTATTTAGTACTTTGTAAATAAAGTAATAAAAGAGTCATCAAAGCAAGATGTGCATTGCATTTTCTAAACTGTGTACTCAGGTTCAACCACGACACCTTTTTCTCGCTATCGGTTTCGCCCCTAGCGTTGCCTTTATTTTGTGCTAAGCGATTTTGCCACGACTTTGTTTCTGACATGCTAGTGATTTCGCTCGGCATTGTCTTTATTTTTTCTCATTCTCGGTTTCGCCACGGCGTTTGCTTTTATTTTGTCTTCTTGGTTTTGCCACAGCCTTTGTTTCTGAAACATGCTAAGCGATTTCGCTTTGGCATTGTCTTTATTTTTTCCATTCTCGGTTTCGCCCGGCGTTTGCTTTTATTTTGTGTTAAGCTGGTTTTGCCACAGCCTTTGTTTCTGAAACATGCAAGCGGATTTTCGCTCGACATTGTCTTTATTTTTTCATTATCGGTTTCTCCACAGCGTTGCTTTTATTTTGTGCTAAGCGATTTTGCCCTGATGCTTGTTTCTGAGCATGCAAAGCTGTTGCACTGAAAAATCGGGAGGATCTCTCGTGCAATTCAATGAAGTCGCCACCAATATTTAATTATAAGGAAAACATTGAAAAATCCCTTTAAAAAAAGCGGTCTTGAAAACGATTTTGGGTTGGAGTCGATTATGCGTGGGAATGTATTAGCACCCCACAACATCCTTTCGAAAAGGTAACCTCTGATTGGTTATGCAAACTATATTAACTTCAAAAATATTTATTTCCCTCATATAATGAAATGAATAGAAAAAGACTTAAAAATTATTTATTTTTGTGTTCTCTTTGACAACTAACAAAGAAACATTTTAGAAAATACTAAAAAAAGGTTTTTTATTAATGCACTTGACAGAGGTGGGCCCCCTCTGGTCCTACGTATCTCTGGGTAGAGAATCAAAGGCTACGTAGTTTTTGGGTAGAAAATATTTGTGTGTTGGTATTTTTATTTGAAATGTTTTGAAAGTTGGATAGGCGTTCGCAGTGACCAAATAAGTAATCTCAGAGTGGTCACCACTAATAACCCATTTGAAAACTAAAGTTGCTATTAACGATCAAATAAGTTAAACTCAGAGTGACCATTAGCAACAATCTATTTTTTATGTGAGTTTGATTGTTTAGAAATGTTTCTTTGGAAACATGATTTTAAAAATGAGTTAAGATTGTGTGAAAATGAGTTGGACTCATTGGTTTGTAAGGAGTTGAAGCAAAACAAATATTAACTACGAAAGTGAATAATACAAATGAAAGAGAGTATAATAACACAAAATGAGGTGCGAATAGAATCCATCTCGGCCATACTACAATTGGGCTTTAGAGAGGGGCTGAACTAGTAGAAATTAGGGGTGTTAATATTGAGCAGTTAAAAAAAAACACAGAGGGGGTTACATAACTAAAAGGGAGGAGTGTAATTATTAAGTTGCTTAAATAAAAAACATGTAAAAGGGAGTGGGGTGTAAGCGCATGTGCGGAGGAAGGTAAAAGAATTGAAATGGGATCTTAAATCCCTAAAGTTATGAGAGAGAGAGAGAGAGATGAGTAGCAGTTACATTTAATTAAATTTGCAATAAAATAAATAAATAAGTTCTAATTAAATAACAATAACAATAGAAATGGCCTTAATAATCGCTATGGACATCAAGTGACATGTGTCAACGGCTAAACTCTCGTAATGCAAGACAAATGATTTTTTTTTTTGAAAAACGAGAACATATCAGTTACAATTGGATGTTCGCATAGTTAAAAATAACATGTGTACTCGATTAAAAATAACACATGTATGCAGTTAAAAATAATGTGCAAGCACAACAAAACATATTTTTTGAGCTTTTTGAAAACGATAAAAATACCCGTCAAAATTGCGCATTTACAAAATACATTTTTTATTTAATTTTCAATTAGTCGGACAAAATTGGGGTATAACACTAACTGATTTAGCTCTGGCTTTGTCTTTATTTTTTCACGCTATCGGTTTCGACCTGGCGTTGCTTTTATTTTGTTCTAACTGGCTTTGCCCTGACACTGTTTACCGACATGCTAACTGATTTCGCTCTAGCATTGTCTTTATTTTTTTCCGCTATCGGTTTCGCCCGGGCGTTTGCTTTTATTTTGTGCTAACTGGTTTTGCTCACGCCTTTGTTCTGAGCATGCAAAGCGATTTCGCTCGACTTTGTCTTTATTTTTTTCCGCTATCGATTTCGCCCTGGCGTTGCTTTTATTTTGTGCTAACTGGTTTTGCCCTGGTACTGTTTACCGACATGCTAACTGATTTCGCTCTGGCTTTGTCTTTATTTTTTCCCGCTTTCGGTTTCGACCTGGCGTTGCTTTTATTTTGTTCTAACTGGTTTTGCCCTGGCATTGTTTACCGACATGCTAACTGATTTCGCTCTGGCATTGTCTTTATTTTTTTCCTTATCGGTTTGCCACAGCGTTGCTTTTATTTTGTGCTAGCTGATTTTGCCACGACCTTTGTTCTGAGCATGCTAAGCGATTTCGCTCTGGCATTGTCTTTATTTTTTCCCGCTATCGGTTTCGCCCCGGCGCTGCTTTTATTTTGTGCTAACTGGTTTTGCCCTAGCACTGTTTACCGACATGCTAACTGATTTCGCTCTGGCATTGTCTTTATTTTTTTTCTCGCTATTGATTTCGTCCTGGCGTTTGCTTTTATTTTGTGCTAAGCGGTTTTGCACTCGGTAAATGTTAACCTTAATTCCAAGGAAATATTACGGCTGCCAAGGTGTTTAAAGAGCAAAGTCTTTGCTGCGATTTACGAATGAGATTATGTACCAGAGAAGGTGAGGAACCTGTGATCAAATGTCATCAACATATACAAGCGCAAACAATTGAACTCCAGAGGAGTTGTACAAAAGAAAGTGGTCACAAGCTAGCGTGTTAAAACCAAAGCGAATTAAAAATTTGCACTGCAATGTGTTGTACCATGCCGTGGTGCCTACTTTAATCCATAAATGGATCGGTTTAGCTTGCAAACCAGTGAAGGATCATTAGAAATAAACCCAGGGGGCTGATCCATGTAGATATCTTCAGTTAAGTGCCCGTTGATAAAGGCGTTGTTGATATCAATTTGCTGAAGTTCCCACTTGTAGGTGAGAGCCAATGTTAGAATAATTCTGATTGTTATTAGTTTGATAGCAGGGAGAGGTTTCTCCAAAGTCTTGCCGGGAATTTGATTGTATCCTTAGCAACTAGACATGCCTTGTACTTGTTAACAGTGCCATCTGGATTTTCTTTGACCCAGAAGACCCACTTGCATCCAATAGACTTGCGGTTTGGAGGTAAGTGAGTAAGGGACCAAGTAATATTTTTCATCAATGCTTCATACTCACACTTCATTGCATCTAGCCAATGAGATTGTGAGAGAGCTTGCTTCACAGTTGTAATACCCTAATTTTGTCCGTCCCTTAACTTAAGCCAATTTCAATCATCGAACTCAACTAAATCGAAATACCGTTGTTTAAATTAAGCAGGCACGCGAATGATCAATCTTGTCGTGCGTTCTTCAATTTAATCTTCGTATTTGGGTTTAGTCGTACATAAGTAGTGTTTTTAGTTAATGAGCTCATTTCTTCTATTTGAGTCTCGTTTTGGCGTATTCGTCTAGTCTGGGCCGTTCTCGTCTTTGTGTTTGGCCAGACTCTTTTTATTATTATTATTCTTTTTTGTGCAGTTAATTTATTTTGAGAACATATATAGAGTCCAAAATGTCAAGAAATTCTATTTAGTTTTATTTACAATTTAAAAGTGTTTAATAGTCCAAAAATGTCAAAAAAAATACTATTTAATTTTTATTACAACTTAGGAGAGTCCAAATGTCTAAATGTCCAAAAAATACAAAAAAAATAATAACACAAAATATACAAAAATAAATAAATTCGAAAATGCAAAAAATAATAGAAGGCAACGACAACGTGTGAATCTGGGGTTCAATGTTGCTCTCCAAGCTCTTTGGGCTTGGATCGGAACTGAAAAGAGTCAAAACCAAGTCAAAACAATTAATGACTAAACCTAGAATTTTAATATAAAAAGGACAGTCAACAGCAGCAGACCACACAAAAATTTCAAGGTAAAAATCACCAAAAAAGCAGTTAGGGTTTTGCTGAAACCCTAATCACCTAAGCAATTTTTCTAGATACGAAGCGATAAGAAAGTTAAGCGATGGCGATCAAGAGAGGATCACAGCAACAACAACAGAGCCACAACAACATCAGTCACTCAAACAAACAACAGTGTAGGTCGCGTTTTTTCTTCTTCAGAACAAATCGAAAATCAGGTTGGTCCTTAGCTGACAATTTGGATACAAAAAATGTAAAATATGTTGTTCAGCGTTTTTTTTTAGATCTGTTTGAATACATTATATTTTGTTTTAATGTTATGTTATGTATGAATTAAATATGATGAATGAATATATGAACAACCAATCGGACTCAAGAACAATCAAACCAGAACAAAAATGGGGTAGAAAAGAATCAGACCAGAGAAAGTTGTAGAATCAAACAGAGCCAAAAAATAAAAGAAAAAAGCTTACCTCCAACAACCACCAAGCCGAACCAGTCACCACCACCCGAACCCAGCAACCACCATCGCCGAACCCAGCAACCGCCCCCAAAGTCGAGCCACTTCCAGCCTCCCCCTTCGCGGCGTTCCTTCTCTCCCTCTCTTTCTCGACCTCTCGCGCTCTCTCTCCATAAACCGAGTCACTTCCACCGATCCGTTTCTCCTTCTCATAAACCGAACCTCCAACCACCATGAAACCACCCAAAAAGCACCAGATCAGAAACCCTTTTTAAAAAAAAATAACAAAGAAAGGAAGAAGATCGAAGAAAAGAGTGAAAACGAACCTGAAAAATTCCTTGGCCGTCACCACCACCAGGAACTAGAAACCCTCTCTCTCTCTCATCATCAGTCGCGCGTAGTGAACCACGCCAGTAAACCTCTCTCCCTCCCAGTGAACCAGTGTAGTAAACCCTCTCTCTCACTTTCTGAACAATAGTGAAATTTTTTAGCCTTGGTTTCCTCTCTCTCTCTTGCATGTGAGTGGGATGGAATGAAGGGAATAAGGATCAGATTAGGTTTAAGTGAAACCTTGGTTCACTTTAAATGCCTCTCTTTTTTATTATTTAATATAATTTAAAATTAAAAACAAATCAGATTTCTTTTTGCACCACCCTAATTCCAGCGTGCACCTCCCCTCACTTAAGCCGGTTTCGCATCTTTGGGCCTCCCATCTGAATTTGGGCTTCTTTGTTTACACCCTCTGTCTAGTTATACCACCCCCCGTAACTAATGACACCCCCATTTTGCAATTTTTCACCTTTTTCTCGTTTTTTTAATTCTTTTTCAACCCAAATAATTTCTCATTAAATCAAACTTTGTTAGCGGTCATGCGAAGCCTTTGCTTGCATGATCATCAACAAGGAGGGCCTAGTGATGATCACTTGGAGCCTTTGCACAATTGATCATCATGAACGCCTAATTTTTCTAAAAACTTTCGATGAATCAAAAAAACTTTGTTAGTGGTCATGCGAAGCCTCTGCTTGCATAATCATTAACAATGAGGAACTAGTGGTGATCACTTGGAGCCCTTGCTCAATTGATCATCATGAATGCCTAATTTTTCTAAATACTTTCAATAAATCAAAAAACTTTGTTAATGGTTTTGCGAAGCCTTTGCTTGCATAATCATTAACAATGGGGAACTAGTGGTGATTACTTGGAGCCTTTGCTCGATTGATCATCATGAACGCCTAATTTTCCTAAAAACTTTTCATTAAGTCAAAACTTTGTTATTGGTCCTGCGAAGCCTTTGCTTGCCTGATTATTAACAATGGAGTGCTAATGGTGGTCACTTGGAGCTTTCGCTCAATTGATCATCATGAAAGCTCAGTTTTCACAATTAAATAAAAATAAAAACCCAGAACTACGTAGCTTTGAATTCTCCATCGCATCTGGAGATACGTAGGAGCGGATCCCCTCCGTCAAGCACAATAAACTAAAAACATTTTCCTTTCAAAAAAACCCAAAGCGGCTAACTCTCGTCTAAGCGCGCAAATAAAGATTCATTAAGTCTTTTCAAAAGAGGCAAATAAAAGTATTTTCAAATCAACACACAGAACCACACATTAATTAAAGGTTCCACTTTCGGTAGAAAGGAGATGTGGGGTGCTAATACCTTCCCCATACCTAACCGACCCCCGAACCCAAATCTCCCGGTTTTTCCAAAAAGACCATCTGCCTTCCAAAAAGGTTTTTCTTCAATATTTTCCTTATAAAAAATATTGGTGGCGACTTCATTGTTTTAAAAAGTTGTAAGCGAAGAAAATCCCTTGAGGACTTTTGAGGCGCAACAACGATTCACGAGAGCCACATGAGTCATGAGCAAAGCGAGGCTTGAGTTTTCTGTTATGGATCTTGTGGACATTGGGTGAGTGTTTAAGGTAGAGGCGTGATGGAAGTAGTTCTTTGGTGGTTCGGGGTTCTGCTGCGATAGTTTCTTTGCGAGGTGGTATTTGATGCGATAATGTTACGCATAACTAGTTCTGGTGGTTGAGTATTAGGTGCAGAAGGTATAGAAGTTGGGTTTGGAGCATTTGGAGTGGATAATTGGTTAGTGGTAGTGATGGGAGGGTCAGTGGTGTCTGCAGGTGAGGTGGAGGAAGATAATAGAGGTGAGGTTGGAGATGTCTTGTGTAATGGCAGAGGTAATAGAGTTTCTGCGGGAGTTTGTTTGTGTGGCCAGGGTAGTGGTAGAGAACAATTTGGAGTAAGGAAAGGAAGTTTCAAGAAAGGTAACATCCTTAGAGATGTAGATCGACCGGAGGCACTAAGACACTTGAAACCTTTATGGTGGGAAGAGGGACCAAGGTTGACACATTCTTGACTATGCATTTGAAGTTTATTTTTGTTGTAAGGTGTGAGAAGAGGGAAACAAGTGCAACCAAAGCACCTCGAGGTGGAATAGTCGATTATAGCACGCCCCAAAATAATTTATTAATTAACTATTTATTTAATTAATTCATCTAGGTGTTTTGTTGGTTGGTTATAATAAAAGAAATAAATAGTGTTTTAATTTAAATAAGGGGTGGTGTGTAGTAAATGAGGAGTGGTAATTTAATTAAAGAGGAGTAGTGTTAGTAATTAATTAGGTAGTAAAGAGAGCCCAAGACACTAGAACCCATAATATTTAAGCTCTAGGGTTAGTGTCTTAGACTCAATTGAAAGAAAAAGAAGAGAAGAGAAAAGGAAGGGTGTTAGGTGCAGTAGTGAAAAGAAAAAAGAAGAGAAGAGAAGAAAGAAAGAAGGGAAGCGTGGCGGTGAAGAGGAGAAAGAGAGAGAATACAGTATGCAAAGGGAGAAAGAGGGAGAAAGGGAAGTTCTTTGCGTTTTTTCTTGTTGGTGATTCAAGGAAGGGTTATCATCATCTTCAAATTACCAAGGTAAGGGAGTCTCGCATTATAAGGGTTTATATGATGGTTAGTATATAGGAGGGTAGAAACTATGAGTCCATAGGAGATGTTTGGTAAAATGTCTGAATGAATTATGAGTAGATATATGATGGGTATCATGTTGGGGTTAGGCTCTATGTTCTTGTCTTGATTGCTTTGAATGTGTATTTGATGATTGATGAATGTATTAGGGTTGTTTGAAATTGTTGCGTGATGGTTGAACATGATGAGTTTCACTTGTTTACGGTTTTGTGCATTTTCTGGACACTGTTCGGTTTTTCGAGAACTGATACTGTTTGTTTGATCCAAAAATTATGTGGCTGATTGTTTTTGAAAATAGACTTAACACCGGTCGTTTTGGCGCTGGTTTCGTTAAATTTGGAGTTGTATAGCTCGAGTTATAGGCAATACAAGTTAGGTTAAAATTCTGGAAACGTTTTGGGTATGGGTTCAGTATTTCGGTAACTGGGAACGTTGTATTGACTGAAAAATTATGTGGTTTACTTTCTGGAAAATAGACTTAATGCTTGTTAATGTGGCACTGGTTTGGTTGCATTTAGAGTTGTGTAGCTCGAGATATGAATTTCACAAGTTAATGTAAGATTCTGGAAACCATCTGGACATAGGGTCAGTGTTTTGGCTACTGTGTTTTCAAAAGAACTCATTTTCGAACGAATCCAATTTCTTTGAAAACTAAACAGAATTTGCTCCAGTTTATGCACAAGTTTCATGCAATTTGATTGAGTTTTGGTCGTTTTAGAACTGCTTGAATTTGAAGGACAGAAACTGCCCTCTTTTGAAACTAGTAGGTGTATTTTTGAAAACTGTACCTATTGAACACTCTCCTTCAAAAACTGAATTTAGGGATAAGAAATAGACCCATAGGGCTTTCCAACGAGTATTTATTTGTCGAAATCCGATGTCGTTTACTATTTTAATTAATTCGCGAAGTAGGTGCAACTGCTTGTAGGAAATTCAGCCTTGTGTGTGTAGTGTTGCCCAGGAAGCCGGTGTCTTTGCCACAGAGTGCGCTATGTTCTTTGTCATCTTTGTTGTGCTATTTTTTATGTTGTTGTCATCTTTGTTGTCTTTGTTTTTATGTTGTTGTCATCTTTTGTTGTCTTTGTTTTTATATTCTTTGTCATCTTTGTTGTCTTTATTTTATATTCTTTGTCATCTTTGTTGTTCTTTATTTTTATGTTCTTTGTCACGTTCTTTGTAGTCTCTTCTTTATTTGCCCGTTTTATATATTTGTTTGGCGCCGTGGTAAGCTAACACGAGAGTTCTTTGCCAGCGCCAATTATGGTCTTTATTTGGCGCGTAGCGTGAATGTGTTGTCGTTGGTGTTGTTGTAGGCGCCGTATAATCTTTGCCTAGTGTTGTGGCGTCTTGCAATGTCCAATGTGTATAATAAATGATAAAAATAACGGCGTGTCAATTGTGCCAAGTTACCTATGATGATGTGAATGTGTTGTATGTTATTTGTATAGTTAATAACGATGTGTCGGGTCAAATAAGACCATTTTGTGAAGTTGTTGTTGTGGGTCATTATGACCGAATGATGATGTTGATAAAATGCACACGATGTATGACCAAATGGCGATGTTGATGAAGTTGTTGCACACGTTGTATTACCACTGTTGTTGGTTGCTTTTTTAGATGAGTTGTGCATGGAGTCTCATGCATGGCATATTGCATTTATTACGACGATGTAGGCTTGGCCTTGGAGCTATGCTCAAAGCGGCGGTTGTGCGAGAGGCTATTTTTACGACGATGGTACCTCATGCATATGCGCGGCGTGGGTTGCATTATCATACATGTACATAACGATGGTGAAGTTGTTTGTTGTTGTGCTCTATATTGTTGCTCGTTGATGTTATGCGTGATGATTGAGCCGTGATGATGATGTCTTTGTTGTGATTATAGATGCTTGTGCTCTAATATGCTATCTATCATATTTGCCTTTATCTTTGTTAGAATACTCACCCTTTACGTTGAATGTTACCCTACTACGTGGGTAGCTGCGGAGTGAAACAGCGATGTGAAGGCTTACTTTCCTCACCTATCAGTGCGTATGTCGTTTACTACGATCACGTAGCACGGGGATGAACAACATCTCTTTTTATTTATTTGTTGCATTTAATTATTTTGAACACGAGTTTGTGGTTTTGAAGTATGGAACAAATATCCGGGATGTAAACTAAATTGAAGTATTTTGTTTTCTACGTTTTATTTATTTACACGTCGCTGGATTTTGAAAATGTCGAATGTGGCGCTCAATTTCTGTTTTGAATTTAGTTTCCGCACACGATATTTTATAAAGCGAGCGGGTAGAATTGGGGTGTTCTGATCGGGAACTTGGTTGAATAGGGCTTGGTAAGGTGAAATATAAGTAGGCAAGGCAGAGGTGGGCAATCTGTTTATGAGGTAAACTGCTGTAGTGAAACTGTGATCCCAGAAGGATAGTGGCATTGAGGCATGGGTTAGAAGGGTTAGGCCCATTTCAGTGATTTGTCTATGTTTTCGTTCAACAGTTTCATTTTGGTGGGAAGTGTAGGGGCAAGTGAATCTATGTGTGATGCCAAGGTTTGTGAGGATTGGTGTGAAAGGCTAGAACATCACACTTTCTTTTTAACAAATAAAACCAAGTATATTTTGTACAAGCATCAACAAATGCAATATAATATGAATAGCCACTACTTGATGGTGAATGTGAGGGACCCCATAGGTCAGTGTGAATTAAATCAAAGCGTGTGTGGTGTATAGTTATGGATGGTGGTGAATGCAAACGATGAGACTTGCCTATAGAGCATGATTTACACAATTCAAACACTTTATTAGATGAAATAGAGTTGTTACAAAGCTGTAAAACAGAAGTAATAGCCCTATTATTGGCATGCCCTAACTTGTGATGCCAAACATGATAGTTATTAGTATTACTATGAATGGAAATAGTAGATGGTACTTTTGAAACAATAGAAGAAACACAATCAGTTGTAGTTGCTGCCAGAGCAGTAGGTTTGACAATAGGGACTATGGAGGGTAAAAAGAACAAGCCATCAGTGCCTCTTGTGCCTTGTGTAACACCCCAAAAATAATTCAAGTATTTATTTAATTAAGTGGTATATTGGTTGGTTAAATTAAAATAATGATAGGGTATTTGATTTAAATGAGGAGTGGTGATTAGTAAAAAGTGAGTGGTAATTTAATTAAAAGAGGGAGTAGGGCAAGTAATGGAGGAGGTGCGAATAGAGGCCCATGAAAGTTAGACCCATATCCATGATATAAGTTTGGGTGTCGATGGAGAGAGTTCATTTCAACCAAAATCAAAGAAAAGTCAAAGAGTAAAGTAAGAGAGTAGAGAGAGAGATAGGTGCGATAGCCTTAAGGAGGGAGAAGAGGAGGAGATCTTGGCGTGGAGAGTTCAAGTCCAAGGAAGAGGAGCTTGATTGTTGGTGGATCTTGAAGTCTTGGTGGAGAGAGTACTTGTTCTTCAATCTATTGAGGTAAGGGGGCTCTCTTTCACCTATAATAGAGTATATGATGAGTGTTATGTGTGAGTTAGACTCTAGGATGATTGTTGAGTTGTTTGTGTTGCTTGTTGTGTGATTGATGTTGTGTTTGCTTCTCTTTGGTGAAATCGTGAAGTGTGTATATGTGGTTGATGATGGGTCATATGAGAGACCTAGGAAAGAAATGGGATTTGAGGAACCCTAAGTATCAGGACGTTATTGTTGGTGTTGGCACCTTAGTGGTTACTTTGAGGTGTGATGGACAATATTCGAATGAATATGTGTTGTAGTAATTGTTGTTTAAGTTTGATCATAGTTTGAGAATCAAAGAAAAGAGGGAAGATGAGGGTTAAGTGCGTTGTAGCTTGTGAAGGTCGAAGGTGTGTGCGTCGAAGGATAGTGAGTTGAAGTAAGGGTGTGTCGAGAAGCATAAGTGTGTCAGCTTAAGGGTGTGCGTCGTAGTATGTGTGCGTCAAAGTATGTATGTGCTAAAGTGTAGAAGTGCAGGAAAGTGTAGTATATGGATGTCAAAGCTAGTGTAGCAGGGTAGTGTAACAGAGGGTGAGTGATGGTGAAGTGAAGGAGTGTGGCTGAGTAGTGTGCAGAGGTAGTGTAGTGCAGGGGTGAGTAATGGTTAAGTGAGGAAGTGTGGCAAGGTGATTGATGGCCAAGTGAGTAGTGTGCAGGGTAGTGTAGTGCAGGGGTGAGTAATGGTTTAGTGAGGAAGTGTGGCGAGGTGATTGATGGTCGAGTGAAGTAGTGTAACCAGGGTAGTGCGATGCAGGGGTAGAGTAATCGAGGTGAGTGATGGATATAATGAAGTGAAGTGTAAGTATGTCGAATCTAGTATTGTCGAGGTATGGATGTAATGAAGTGAAGTGTAAGTATGTCGAATCCAGTATTGTCGAGGTATGGATGTAATGAAGTGAAGTGTAGAGTGCTGTCGAATCTAGTGTTCTTAGAGGCAGTAGATGTATTGAAGTGTAGTTGTCGAGGTGTAGTGTATCTAAGTCGAAGTGAAGTTGTCGAGGTGTAATGTATCTAAGTCGAAGTGAAGCTGTCGAGGTGTAGTGTATCTAAGTCGAAGTGAAGCTGTCGAGGTGTAGTGTATCTAAGTCGAAATGTAGTGGGTCGAAGTATATGGAAGTCAACGTGTAGATGTGTCGAGGCGTATGCGTTGAGGTGTAGATGTATCAGAGTGTAAGTGTCGTCGTGTAGACGTGACAAAGTGTAAGTGTATGGGAGTCGACGTGTAGTTGCCGAAGTGTAGAGTATGTATATCGAAGTGTAGTGTTGTAGTGGTGACGAAGTGTAGGTGTGCCGAGGTGCAGTGTGGTGTGCCAAAGTGCAGTGTGGTGTGCCAAAGTGCAGTGTGGTGAGACGAAGGGTAGTGTAGGTGTCTTAGGGTGTAGTGTGGTGTGCCAAAGTGCGGTGTGGTGTGTGAAGGGTAGTGTGTGTGTCTTGGGGTGCAGTGTGAGTGTGCCTGTAGCGACCGAAAAATCCGGGAAAGGATTCTTCGAAGTTCGAAAGGAAGCCGCCACCAAAATTCTAGTTTAAGGGCAAATTCGGAAAATCCCTTTTAGGTTTTTAGATAAGGCTGAGTTTAGGGTTCGGGAGTCGTTATGCATGGGGAAGGTATTAGCACCCCCACGACATCCTTTGTCTAATTATTTATGTTTTATTAATATTTACCCTTTTTATTTATAGCGAAAAAGACTTAATTAAATTTTTTATTTTTAGTGCTTGAAAAGAGTGGACTCTTGCTCCTACGTACCTCTGGATGCAATGGAGGAATCAAAGCTACGTAGTTCTTCCTGAAAAAGGTTTGTGGGTTGGTATTTTTTAGTGTAAGGGTCCTAGGATTCCTTGGTATCTGACTCTTTGATTCTAGGACAACGACTAACCCGATTGTACAACAAGCTTAGTCCCCTACTTTTTGAAAGTATTTTTGAGGTTTTTGAAAGAAGTTTGTTTGATGTGAGGTGAGTTGGTTTTACAATAGGTATTCTAGAACTCGAACTGTACAACTCATTAGTTCTAGAATGCTGACTAACCCGGTTGTACAACCGACTTAGTTCCCTATTTTTAGGAAAAGTGATTTATTTATATTTATAGTTTTTTTAGGATTACTGAACTGTACAGCTCATTGGTCCTATAATGATGACTAACCCAGTTGTACAACTGACTTAGTCTTTTAGTTGATTTTTTTACAAAGAGTATTTATTTATTTACATAAAAAAAAAGCTTCATTTTTTTTCACAACCAAGTAGTATTATAATCATGTTTGCATCGTAGATGTGTACTAACACCAAAGTCACAATATTTTATTTTATCATATCATTATCATTATATCACAACACAAGATAACATGTTATTTAAAAAAACTTAAAGCCAGACCCACGTGAGAAAGACTGAGATCAACAGTACCAATGGTTGAGAACCCAAACATAGAAGACAAGACATCAACATCAGGAGAAATATTAATTGATTATTAGTTTTTGGAGGCTAATAGTAAAAGTGAGGAAATATGTACCAGGGGCTTTATATCAGTAGCATGATACTGATAAAAACACGATGCAATGTTAAGTGAGAGAGATCTAGCGGAAGCGAACGACATATGTGGGGAGGAGATCGGAATGGAGTCGTGACCGACGGAGAGTGGGGATGACAAACAGATCTCGGAGATCCGGAAAGGATCTTTGGATAACGACGTTAGGTGAACAAAGGCTCGCGGCGGTGGCGGCGGCGTTGAGCCTATGACAACGTTGGTGGCCACCATTGATGGTGGCGGAGGCTGGACCTATAGCGAATTTTTCCGGATGATTCCTCTTTCCCGATTTGTTTCTGTTCCTTTCTTTTTCGATTGTGCTCTTCTCTGTGTTTGAATTTCTTCTCGTTTCTTTATCAAACTTCCTCAAAATTCCCTTTGTTCTTTTGATTGAAAAAAAACTATCAAATTTTTAGAACCCAAAGACCAGAAAAAACAAAAGCGAGATGACTAAGAGAAACAACTCAAGTATTTGATTATTGAGCATCATCGTTGAATTGCTCTCTTTAGCTTAAAGAAAGCGAAAGCCAGTGTTTAGATGATTAGGGTTACGATTTTGAACCCTAATCCTTTATATGTAAAGTCTCACGCCTACGATTACATGCATCTTAGACCCTAGGTTATTTGTTTATTTATAGGTATAAATTAGGTTTAACATTAATTGTTGTTTGATTTTTTTTTGGTGGGCTTTTTGAGATATGATAATGTAAGAACTTTGGCGATCTTGGAGAGCAAGCAGACACGAGAGATTACTAATGCCTCTCTTTAATTTTCGTTTTTATATTTTTGTATTTTTGATTATTGTTTTTTTTTGTATTTTAGAGATTGGGACATTTTGGACACTCCTAAATTGTAATAAAAATTAAATTAGCTTTTTTTTGACACTTTTGGACTATACATTACTCAAAATAAATTAAGCGACTAAAACAAGAAAAAGAAGAGGCGGACAAAATTGCGGTATAACGGTGCCAAAGTGCGGTGTGGTGTGCCAAAGTGCGGTGTGGTGAGACGAAGGGTAATGTAGGTGTGCCGAGGTGGAGTATGGTGTGCCAAAGTGCGGTGTGGTGTGACGAAGGGTAGTGTATGTGTCCGAGAGTGCGGTGTGAGTGTCTTGAGGTGTTGTTTTGACGCCTTGATGTGGCGCGAGTTGCTACAGCCGCGATTTTGGAGTCTTTGTTGTTGGCGAGTGCGTCTAAGTTCTTTGAATGGTGAAGCCGATTTAGTCATTAGGTGGCGTTTGGTCCTTAGGTGGCGTTTGGTCCTTAGGTGACGTTTTGGTCCCCGGTGATTGATGAGTTTGATGTTAGCCATAGAGCTAGTGGCCGATGTGTTTGATGTTGGCCATAGCGCTAGTGATCGATGAGTTTGATGTTAGCCATAGAGCTATTGACCGATGTAGTGATGCTAGCCATAGAGCTATTGATGTTGTCTAGGTGAATTAGGCGGCGATGTAATGGCGGTGTAGCGGCGGTGTAATGGCGGTGTAGCGGCGGTGATAGGCCGGCCTCGATATTGTAGACCGGTCTTCATATCATTAGCGGCGGTGATGCTCGAATGGCAAAATAGCGGCGGTGTCAATTCATACATAGTGTGATTGTTTGTGGTTGATGCATTGTCATGGAGTCTCATGCCTCATATGCATCAAAGCGGCGGATGATAGGGCCGGCCTCGATATTGTAGACTTGGTTTTGGATCATTAGCGGCGGTGATGCGAAAGGCAAAATAGCGGCGGTGGTGGTACCACATGCATTATACCCTTGGTGTTGGGTTGCATTCATGCATACATTCATGCGATTGGTGATGTAGTCTTGTTGATTATTAGTTGATGTGTTATAACGTGATGTTGTGGGTTGTTTATTGGTAGGGTGTTTCTAGTTGTTTTTCCTCTAACATGATGTTTATCATAGATCACGCTATATGTGTTAGAGACTCACCCATACGCTTTTATGTTGCTTCTTATGTCGGCAACGTGCGGGTGATCCCGAGTGAAGGTTCTTCCTTCCTCGATGCGGTTGTGGAGTCTTGCCACGATACGTAGCACTCGGGGACGAGTAGTCCATTAAATTTATTTTAACTTAAGTGGTTGAAGCTGTAACTTGGTGATGTAAAATTACTTAAAGAACCAGGTGTTTTGAGGTTCGCCCATTTAAGTCGTGCTATGTATCACGCAATTATATTTATTAGTGAAAAGTATTGTTGACTAGATTAAAGTCAAGTTTGGTGTGAACGTAGCATTCCGCCGAGGATGTATCTTTTTAAAAGAAAAGCGATTTTTGAACTACGATTATTAAACTAAATTATAGTATGAGAAAATGGGGTGTTACAAGTTGGTATCGGAGCGATTCGGTGCTGTCCGCCAAGTTGTCGATCGTAGTGTGTAACACCCCCTTCTAACATAAACTACTATTTAATTAATTGAAAATCGAGTCTATAAAATTTTTAGTGCGACCACACTCGAGGGTGCCACATTTAAACCACCAAAATCAAAATATACATATGATTATGCGACACCATGACTATGCACCATAACACGTAACGCCATATAATGCATTAATTATGCTCACCATGATTATATATTCACCAATCACCAAGGAGAGTCATAGACCTCTCATTCACCACAATATAATCACCATTAATACATATCACCACATTTAGTAACCCTACAGGGACTAAGACGACTCCCTAAGGGACTAAAAGAACACCCAGGACTAATTCCACACCCAAGGACTAAAGTCACTCCAAGGACTAAAGTCAACGCCAGGGACTAAACCAACACCTAAGGACCCAAACACCCTCTAGGGACCCTTTCAACACCCAGGGACCATTTTGACACCTAAGGACTAATTTGACACCTCGGGGACCAATCTGACACCTAAGGACTACTTTGACACCTCAAGGACCAATCTGACACCTAAGGACTACTTTGACACCTCAAGGACCAATCTGACACCTAAGGACTACTTTGACACCTCAAGGACTGAAATGCACAAAGGATTGAACCCACACCTAGACACAGTACACCAGGCGCCAAGTTGCGCGCAGGGGCACGCAAAGTTAGCGCCCCTCCTTTAGACACAGGCGCCAAGTTGCGCCTTGGGCTGCCAAAGTTGGCGCCCACCACCTAGACACAACACACCAGCAACACAGGGCAGCCAAAATGGCGCCCTGTCACTGAGACAGCAACACATACAGTGCAAATGGGCAGCGAAATGGCGCCCTGCACTAGACACCAGCGCACACAGGCGCATTTTGGGCAGGCAAATGGCGCCTGTGCAACCAACAACACGCACACACACCCACACAGCACCACGGCAGCGCGAGGCACGCCAATTTGGCGCCTGCTGCGCAACCACGCCCACGCAGCCCAACCCAACAGAGTGCACGAGCGCGCGGGCACGCCAAAATGACGCCTTGATCTTGCGCCACACCCCACACACCCACCCAAGCGGTACACGGCGCCTAATCCTGCAGATTTGGCGCCTCCCTATTCACAAAGCAACCCGATCCAACACCCTTATTCAAACAATTCTACAAGCCCCTAACAATCACTCATTCCTCTCTATTCAATTGTATTGAATTGTCAACTAATCACCCTTAAATACAAATTAACCTTCATAAACAATTTCAAATTCCACAAACACAATATTCACATGTAATAACCACACCATACAATCATGTAAAACAATAGCATATTCATTCAATTCAACAAAGTCATCCAAGCACACCATAATCAATTAAATAATTCTTCCTAACACCTAATCCCTATGGTTTCATGTTCTATAAATTATTAACTACGAAAGAGAGCCCCCTTACCTTTTACAATTGAAGAAGATGACACCAAAGCTCTCAAGAAAACCCCTCCAAGACACCAACACTCCAAGCTTTCCCTCTTTCTCCTTAAGCTTCACATGACTTCCTCCTCTTTTTCTCTCCCTAGCCGTCGCACCCTTCTCCTCTTCTCACTTTCTAATTTTTGATTTCTTTGCTCTAATGAGGGTTTCTCCTAAGACCCAAGGGTTTTACTAATTGGGTTTGGGCCACTTAACACTAATGGGCCCTATTTGCACACCCTTAATTAGTTTATCATATCCTCCCTATTTAACTAAAATACTACACCCCACTCCTTAATATGGCCAACTAAAAATACTACTTAATTAAATTGGTTAGATAATTACTTGATTATTTTTGATTCCTTTTTAAATGAGCATCAACACTCTAACCCTTTTTAATTTGATTTTTAATTCCCAACCATACGCTACTTTTCCTCCTACTTTTCCTCCCTCCCATAACCACTTTGGTTTTCCCTAGAAACTTGCTTTTAATAAAAATAAAAATAATAATAATAATAATCATCATATATTAAGTATTTCTAACATCAATTTTAGTACTTCTCAACATGGTCCCTATGCCAAAAACTCTCCAATTTGGTCCACTACCCTATCAAATCAACTCCAAATAATTTCTAATAAAATTTGGGGCGTTACATAGTGTCTCAGAGTCCCTTGTCGATCTCCGACAGAGACTTTGTGGTAGATTTTGTTTGGTTGCTTGCAACTGTTGATTGTATCATTGAGATAGGTGAAATTAAAATAAGTGGCGATGGTTGTAGCATTGCTTGTAGTTGTTTGTGATTTGTAGTTTGTATTATTGAGGTATGTGTGATTAGAAGAGGTTTTAACGACGTCAAAAGAGTGGAGTCGTGGCGACGTCTTCGCACTCTGAAGCTGCGTTAAAAGTCTTTCGAGTGTGGTATGTGTAAATTTGAAAAGCGTAGTTTTGTGACCTTAACTAATTGGTTGCGTGAGTAGGAGGGACTGATCACCCCCGATAACTCATCCCCCAATGAAATAGGTGACAATAACACGTAGTTATCATAAATTTTGGATATGTACTAATTTCAACTTGATTAATTGAGTGGTGTGTGCAAGTTTGGTTGACTCTTGATTTTTAGATAATTAGGTGTCTTATGGATGTTGTGTCTTTGATTTGGGGGTTGATAGTAGGGAGATGTAAAGACAAGGATCGACACTTTGAGTTTGAAGTTCATGCAAAGTGATAAAGCATGCCTTTTAGAATGAGTTTAGAAATGCGGTTTTTCGGGAAACACGAGGTAGAATAACTGTTATTAAGAGTATGGTAGTCGAATAAGTACCTATATAGGATCTGGGTGGTTGTGTGTAACTTTGGTGATTAAAGGATTAGAATTCGATCTGAGGGAATAGGATTTCTGAGAGATGGGAGAGCATTGTTCGTAGTTTGGATATAGATTGACGTAAGATATGAGCATTAGTACTTTAAGTAATTGCTATAGTGTAGTTTCCTAATGGTAGATTAATAGTGTTTGGATAATCGAGTGAGACTTTGGTGACCTTGAGAATAGAGTTTCGTTACAAGGTAAGGGCGTAGAAAGGTGTGTATGTCCTAGTACTTAGTGTACAAGAAGGCGTTGTTGATAGTTGGGAGCAGGAATAAGATTGATGGGATTGGTGTGTTCATGTAATTGATGAGATTTTCGAGGACGAAAATATTCTAAGTGGGGGAGAGTTGTAACACCCCAAAAATAATTCAAGTATTTATTTAATTAAGTGGTATATTGGCTGGTTAAACTAAAATAATGATAGGGTATTTGATTTAAATGAGGAGTGGTGATTAGTAAAAAGTGAGTGGTAATTTAATTAAAAGAGGGAGTAGGGCAAGTAATGGAGGAGGTGCGAATAGAGGCCCATGATAGTTAGGCCCATATCCATGATATAAGTTTGGGTGTCGATGGAGAGAGTTCATTTCAACCAAAATCAAAGAAAAGTCAAAGAGTAAAGTAAGAGAGAGAGAGAGAGAGAGGTGCGATAGCCTTAAGGAGGAGGAGAAGAGGAGGAGATCTTGGCGTGGAGAGTTCAAGTCCAAGGAAGAGGAGCTTGATTGTTGGTGGATCTTGAAGTCTTGGTGGAGAGAGTACTTGTTCTTCAATCTATTGAGGTAAGGGGCTCTCTTTCACCTATAATAGAGTATATGATGAGTGTTATGTGTGAGTTAGACTCTAGGATGATTGTTGAGTTGTTTGTGTTGCTTGTTGTGTGATTGATGTTGTGTTTGCTTCTCTTTGGTGAAATCGTGAAGTGTGTATGTGTGGTTGATGATGGGTCATATGAGAGACCTAGGAAAGAAATGGGATTTGAGGAACCCTAAGTATCAGGACGTTATTGTTGGTGTTGGCACCTTAGTGGTTACTTTGAGGTGTGATGGACAATATTCGAATGAATATGTGTTGTAGTAATTGTTGTTTAAGTTTGATCATAGTTTGAGAATCAAAGAAAAGAGGGAAGATGAGGGTTAAGTGCGTTGTAGCTTGTGAAGGTCGAAGGTGTGTGCGTCGAAGGATAGTGAGTTGAAGTAAGGGTGTGTCGAGAAGCATAAGTGTGCCAGCGTAAGGGTGTGCGTCGTAGTATGTGTGCGCCAAAGTATGTATGTCTTTGAAGTGTAGAGGTACCGAAAGTGTAGTATATGAATGTCAAAGCTAGTGTAGCAGAGGTAGTGCGAGGGTTAGTGATGGTGAAGTGAAGGAGTGTGGCGAGTAGTGTAACAGAGGTAGTGTAGTACCGGGTGAGTAATGGTTAAGTGAGGAAGTGTGGCAAGGTGATTGATGGCCAAGTGAAGTAGTGTAACCGAGGTAGTGTAGTACCGAGGTGAGTAGTGTTAAGTGAGGAAGTGTGGCAAGGTGATTGATGGTCAAGTGAAGTAGTGTAGCAGAGGTAGTGTAGTGCAGAGGTAGAGTAACCGAGGTGAGTGATGGATATAATGAAGTGAAGTGTAAGTATGTCGAATCTAGTATTGTCGAGGTATGGATGTAATGAAGTGAAGTGTAAGTATGTCGAATCCAGTATTGTCGAGGTATGGATGTAATGAAGTGAAGTGTAGGTCTGTCGAATCTAGTGTTGCCGAACCGTAGATGTATTGAAGTGTAGTTGTCGAGGTGTAGTGTATCTAAGTCGAAGTGAAGTTGTCGAGGTGTAATGTATCTAAGTCGAAGTGAAGCTGTCGAGGTGTAGTGTATCTAAGTCGAAGTGAAGCTGTCGAGGTGTAGTGTATCTAAGTCGAAATGTAGTGGGTCGAAGTATATGGAAGTCAACGTGTAGATGTGTCGAGGCGTATGCGTTGAGGTGTAGATGTATCAGAGTGTAAGTGTCGTCGTGTAGACGTGACGAAGTGTAAGTGTATGGAGTCGACGTGTAGTTGCCGAAGTGTAGAGTATGTATACGGAAGTGTAGTGTTGTAGTGGTGGTGAAGTGTGGGGTGTGCCGAGGTGCGGTGTGGTGTGCCAAAGTGCGGTGTGGTGAGACGAAGGGTAGTTTAGGTGTGCCGAGGTGCAGTGTGGTGTGCCAAAGTGTAGTGTGGTGTGACGAAGGGTAGTGTATGTGTGCCGAGGTGCAGTGTGAGTGTGCCAAAGTGCAGTGTGGTGTGCCAAAGTGCAGTGTGGTGAGACGAAGGGTAGTGTAGGTGTGCCGAGGTGCAGTGTGGTGTGCCAAAGTGCAGTGTGGTGTGACGAAGGGTAGTGTATGTGTGCCGAGGTGCAGTGTGAGTGTGCCGAGGAGTCTTTGTTTTGACACCGATTGTGGCGCGAGTTGCTACCAGCGCGATTTTGGGTCTTTATTGACGCCGAGTGCGTCTAAGTTGCTGAATGGTGAAGCCGGTTTAGTCATTAGGTGACGTTTGGTCCTTAGGTGACGTTTGGTCCTTAGGTGACGTTTTGGTCCCTGGTGATTGATGAGTTTGATGTTAGCCATAGAGCTAGTGACCGATGTGTTTGATGTTAGCCATAACGCTGGTGATCGATGAGTTTGATGTTAGCCATAAAGCTATTGACCGATGTAATGATGCTAGCCATAGAGCTATTGATGTTGTCTAGGTGAATTAGACGACGGTGTAATGACGGTGTAGCGACGGTGTAATGACGGTGTAGCGACGGTGATAGGCTTCGGCCTCGATATTGTAGACTTCGGTCTTCATATCATTAGCGACGGTGATGCTCGAATGGCAAAATAGCGACGGTGTCAATTCATACATAGTGTGATTGTTTGTGGTTGATGCATTGTCATGGAGTCTCATGCCTCATATGCATCAAAGCGACGGTGATAGGCTTCGGCCTCGATATTGTAGACTTCGGTCTTCATATCATTAGTGACAGTGATGCCCGAAAGGCAAAATAGCGATGGTGGTGGTACCACATGCATTATACCCTTGGTGTTGGGTTACATTCATGCATACATTCATGCGATTGGTGATGTAGTCTTGTTGCTTATGAGTTGATGTGTTATAACGTGATGTTGTGGGTTGTTTATTGAGCCGAGGTGTTTCTAGTTGTTTTTCCTCTAACATGATGTTTATCATACATCCTGCTATATGTGTTAGAGACTCACCCTTCTGCTTTTATGTTGCTTCTTATGTCGGCAACATGCAGGTGATCCCGAGTGAAGGTTCTTCCTTCCTCAGTCTGGTTGTGGAGTCTTGCCCTGATACGTAGCACTGGGGGGGACGAGTAGTCCATTAGCTGTTTTAACTTAAGTGGTCGAACTGTAACTTGGTGATGTAAGAATTACTTAAAGAACCGAAGTTTTGAGTGTTCGCCCCATTTAAGTCGTGCTATGTATCACGCAATTATATTTATTAGTGAAAAGTATTGTTGACTAGATTAAAGTCAAGTTTGGTGTGAACGTAGCATTCCCTTGAGGATGTATCTTTTTAAAAGAAAAACGATTTTTGAACTCTGATTTTTAAACTAAATTATAGTATGAGAAAAGGGGGTGTTACACCTTGGAATAAAACCTTTTTAGAGTCCTGACATTTGACAAAGCAAATACGTGAATGAAACTCAAAAAATACATTATTATCTTCACAGAATTGACCAGCAGATATAAGGTTACGAGTTAAAGCAGGAAAAACTAAGGTGTTTGGTAGTGTAAAGTGTCTGGTGGGGTTATGTGTGGAGTGTAAGGTGAGGTTGCCAATGGATTGGATAGGGTAGCCTTGTCCATTACCCATTTGAACCTGCTGTGAACCTGTGTAAGCTCTACAATCATGCAAATAAGTGGAAGTGTTAGCAAAATAATTGGAAGCACAAGTGTCAGCATAAAAACCTTGAGGAGCAATCTCCGGGGGCATAGTGAAGAGATCTGCTGCTGAAGGATCAAATGATGTATATGCAGCAAGAGCCTGAGGTGCAGAACTAGATGTGGAAGCTTCACCAGTGGCTGGAGTTTGTGAATCCTGTGCTGGAGCCGTAGGCGTAGTCGTAGCAGGAGCAGCATGTGGAACATAATGCTCATCAAATCGATACCAACAGTCCAAAGCAGTGTGACCTAGCTTGTTACAAACTTGACATTGAGGCCTAGGAGCACCATTGCGAGCCCTGCCTCTGCCACTGCCACGGGAATTGCGGCCACGACCACGATAACCAGAGTTATTACCTTGGTAACCAGAATTATTACCACGACCAGCACCATGATTGTTTCCATTTGAATTGACATGGACAAGATTAGCATAAACAACCGGAGTAGCTAGTTCCTGCCTGAACTTATCTAATTGTGCCTCTTGCGCAAGAAGCATTGCTTCTAGGTCAGTCAAATCAATTGAATCCAATTTGGTGAAAACAATCATCACAAATGCATTATAGTCCTCAGGAAAACCATCAAGCACCATGTCTACAAGATCTTGATCAGAAACAGAATCTCCTATTGCAATGAGAGAATTTGCTAAAGCACGAATACGAGCGAGAAACTCAGAGATACTACGATTACCTTTCTTCGTAGTTTTCAGTTCTGCTCGCAGTTGTCGTGTCTTCGCTTTGAGGTGAGCGTAGTAGTGCTTGTGGATAGTGTCCCAGACTTGATGTGCGTGACGACAATTGAGCACTCGAGGAAGCACAGAATCAGAAAACGTGGAGAGAAGCCATGTGTATAGCGTTTGATCTTGCACAAACCACCTATCGTATGCTACAGAAACTTTGCCAATTTCATGATGCGCAATCGAATCGAATTGTGGAAGAATTATCGGATTGGCGAAGGCGTTGAAGCTTGTGCGTCGCGATAACACCTTCAACTTCTTTGGTTCCAAATAAGAAAGTTTTTGTCATCAAGTTTGATTGACAATTTTGGACCCGATGCGAAATTGGAGGTGGTTCGCACGCGGTATTGAAGATTGAAGGTGTTTGTGATGAAACCGGTGTCACCGCCGGTGATTGTTCGAGTAGGAACAGATTCCATGGAAGAGAAGATGCGAAGCTTATTGGCGGTGATGAAGAAGCGAAAGCGGAAAGCGAGAAGATGAAAAGGCCTCGATCGAGAGAAGCGAATGATACCATGAAAGAGTTACGTTAATCTAACGGACTCAACAAGAGAGGAGGATCCATAACAGAATCGGTTGAAATGAAAATGGAATTGTATTGATTGATTACTTTGAGTGAATGTACAGTACAAGCTTATATACAAGTCAAAGCTAAGCACGCTGCTGATGTGGCAGTCAATAATGTGCTGACTATCTTACTCTTTTACTATTCTACTAGTTACATTGTATATTATTCTATTACCCCCCCCCAATAACCTACTACTCTCACCTTTTCTCCAATTTACTCTTCCAGGTATGAATCGATCTCCCTCCCCAAGATCCGATAGATCTTACCATTACACGTTGGGCATCAAGTTTGAGCATTATGAAGTTGAAGCAGTCCCCGGTGCTGTGGGTGTTAAACCTTGCATTTTGTATCTCTAAATATGGTTTTAATTTGTTTTTAAACTCAACTAATTGTGTTATGTGTTTTTTGTTGGAAGTCCGCTAATTTTGAAGCAGTCCCTCTCTATTTTCCATGCAGCATAGACACCAAATTCCTGAGGTTGTTGTGTTGTTTGACCATTGAGAAACAAACTTTACGTATTTAAATATTTAATTTTTTTTATGGACCTTAAGTTCCCCAAAATACATTGTCAACATCGCACTTTATGTATTTTGTCACAAACTTATATTTTTTACCAAAACGGTTATTTACGAAACTTCTAGTATTTGAAGAGTTAAAAACAAATTCACAATCCTAAAGTACCCCAAAAAACAAAGCCTAACATTTCACGTTATGTGTTTTACTATAAAATAATTTTATCCCCATCAAGTACATCAAAACACCCTATTTAGCATCTCACTTTACTTATTTTCTTACGAAATTAAATCTTTCTTTCACCGAAAATTGTCATATTTAAACATGTAAATTTTTTTGAGATTGTAAAGTACCTTGTAAAATATAAAAAAAATTCAAAACCTTAATATATAAAAGAAGAACCGAGTACTTGTGGCTAGCCAGCTTACCCGGTATAGATTAGTCATCAGTAAAGCCGATAAAAACTACACAACAATGACATGATAACAAAAAAAGTAAAAGAAGAAAAAAAAACAAAGAAAAACTGGAAAAAAAAAAACCAAAATCCAATTGATCAAAAAATTGGAAGATTGAAAGAAAAAAATTATTCCTGCGGCTTCATGACAAGCCGCATTACAAGGTGGAGATTATACCACTTGAAAAAATTTGAGAGGATCCATTCTTTCATCTATGTTGGCCTGGGTTATTGATCTAACAATATAGTTTCCTTCCATGTAATTTTTTAGTAAGTGGAGTTTAATTTTTTTTAATTTATTTTGTAGACAAATTTTAGTAAGTGGTGTTGGTTGTGGATGTATGCTGCTGAGCATTCTCTTATTGATTAAATATTTTTTGTTCGTTAATTTATCGTGCATGTTTGACATATATTAGACAACTGTACATCACTCTATCTACAATTGTATTTTATCTATCTATCTATCTATCTATATTTGCGTTTGGATCCTCTCAGGTGACAGTTTCAATCGGAGAGAAATAGATAATATTATTTAAACTTATTTTTTTAGAGAGATTATCAGCTGATATCAATAGGATAGATTAAAGTTATATTCTAAAATGTAGATGAAATACAGACATAATAGGATAGATTAACAAGTTCTAATCATAGTTTATAAAAATAAATGTGGGGCACTCGACAGGGACCTCCAACCTAATAGCCAATCCTTCAAGAAACACATACTCGGTTAGAATCGGAAACCATCCACGAAGCAGGTCTTTGCCAAAAACATGACGATTCGAGTATCAATGATCATTGCCATGACGATTTCGGAGTATCTATTGCTTATTTATCGATATTGTCTTTGAAATCCATAAAGTTAGTTTCAATGTTGTTAAATTGAGATTTGCAATAACTTATGTTATTTACTGATGCATTTTAGTATTAAACTCTCCTATATTATATAAAATTTTATATATCTATGTCGTTAATTTGAAATATTAAAATGCCACTTTTTTTCCCATCTTATTCACATCTACGTACAATGTGTTATAGTAACTGATTTAACCAAAATTATATAATTTTTCCATATGTTAATCCCCATGTCTATTATGCACCCTCCTTTATTTTATATTCATATTTCATAATAACGAATATAAATTAATACTAACAAATATAAATTAATTCTCCTTAAATTTGATATTATTAGCTAGCGCACCCCGTGCATCACACGGGTAATGAGATTAGTGTGTATATATATATGTGTGTGTGTGTGTGTGTTTTTGGATGATTAATGATGCAACAATAATGAAATTATTTTTCTTTTTAATTTAAAAATGATGCATGCATGGAGAACAATGCATTTGAAATAGAAAAATGTGATGATGAATGCAATGACATATGTTATGTTTTTTTTTTAAATGTAATTCATAATAATGACATTGCAAATGATGGGATTCCTACACTATTTGATGATTTTCCTGAGTAATTATGAATGTATGATAAATGGGATGCTTATATTGTATAGCTAAATAATTGCTTTTTTTATGTGAGGAAAGGGAAAAAATTGCATGGTACTCACGTACGGTGATTTTTGATGTATGGAAAGAAAATTGTGTGACTCTTGACATGATTGTTAATTGAATAAAAAAAATGTTATATTTTTGTTTTTTGGAAAAGGGAAATCAGATGAATGATTGTTTATTTAAATGTAAGGGTATGAAGCTCCTTTGTGAACTAAAAGGGTTCCTAAGATTCTTTCTACTAAGTGAATCTTTCAAGGGTAGCTCTACAAAGTCCTAAATAAGGTCCCTAGAGCCAAGGATCCCATTTAGGAATATTGATCGCAACAATAGGTAAACTATTAGAAGTGATAATATCCTTAAAAGGAATCAAACTCTAGGTGAGGTTTTCGTGACCACCAAAATTATGTACATCCAGAAGGCCATCACTATGCAACCTCGTGCTAATCTTAAGCTGCGCTCGAGCCCGGGTGTAGGACTACACTCATGTGTGTGATAATGTGAAAAAGTGAGGTGTGTGTAGGAGCAAGGCTTAAAAGGACCTTCAAGTCGCCAAATAACACACAAGAAATATGATTTTCTACCCTAAAGATCTCATATCATATTAAAGAATAAATTTAACATGCTACAAGAACGCACAAAGAATAAAAGAGGAAGAGTAAAATAAAACTCAAAATTAACAAAAAACATTAACAATAAATTAAAATTGGCTTGAATCTCTAAAATTATCCGTAGTGAAGTCGCCAGCTATAGCGACCAAAAAATCTGGAAAAAGATTCTTCGAAGTTCAGAATGAAGATGCTACAATATTTTAGTTATAAGGGAAAACATTGATAAATAACTTTGATTTGGATAAGGTCTTTGAGACCAGATTTGGGTTTCAGAGTCGATTATGCATGAGGAAGGTATTAGCACTCCACGACATCCTTCCTAAGGAAGGTTACCTTCTACTTAATTACGTAAAATGATGTTAATTTTGGAAATGCTTATTTTACCCTTTTTATTATGAACTAAAGAAAGAGACTTAGTAAAAATATTTATTTTTTGTACTTGACAGGAGTCGGCCCTCGCTCCTAAATATCTCTAGATGCGATGAAGAATTCAAAGCTATGTAGTTCTAAGGTAGAAAAAGTTTGTGTACTGGTGTTTTTTAATAATTTTTATTATTTCTATAGGGATTTTTAGGACTCTCGAGCTGTACAACTCATTTATCCTAAAAAACCGATTGTACAATCGACTTAATCCCCTATTCATGTTTTTGAAATGAGATTATTTTGTTTTATTTAATGGGGGTTAGGACTGGGTCAACCGAGAACCGGACCCCTATCCGGTCCATTTTGACCCCAAAACCGTCTTGAGCAAAAACCACTTTGAGAACCAGAAAATGACTCAAAACTGAGAGAACCAGCAAAAACTGGCAATTCGACAATTGCCAGCGGATAGTGTAATGCCTTTTTGTTTGGTAAAAAAAACTTACAAAATAATCAAAAACAACTTTTAGTGTAATGGATCGCAAACCCGATGACTTGTCTTTTTTTTTCATGCGGACCAATGTTGCGTTAAAAACACACTTAGAGCAAGTGCACTCTCTCGCAGGAGTAATATAAAGGATTATCGTCTCCACAGAGATTAATTAGCAAGTACCACACTAATCGAGATTATTTAATGTTTAGACGAAGAAATAGTTTGATGATTATAGAAACAAAGTAAATAGAAATAAATAACAATAAGTAAAATGCAAGATTGAATTAATTGAGAGTCTAGGGTCACGGTTTCACTTGCGAGCTTCAATTCCCATATGCCTAATTCTACCTGTATTCCTTTATTTTATTCAATTACCAATCTCTTTACTAAAAGTATTAATCCGTTTGGTCATTCGCGATTATTTTCATTTCCCTAAATTAACCCTAGTTTGGTCATGCTAGAATTTAAATTTAAGAAACGCATAAAGTACAAAAAGGTTGAATGATTGGAAGACTAAATTAAAGTTTGGTAATTCATTAATTATAGCCCAAATTATCCTATAGGTCCACCAACTAGTTGTAGTACGGTGGCTAATCAACTAATTGATTATGAACATGCAAAGGGTGATCAATCCTAAATATGCGATTAAATCAATAGGACAATATTAATTGAAATAAAACTAGGAACTCAAATCGAGAATAGAACATAAAAATGTCTTTAAGCAAGTAAGATTCACCTAAAACCCTAGAAGAGGATTTAGCTATCCATAGTTATCAAGAACACTGAAATAAAATTGGGAGTCATAAATTACAGAGATAAAAATAACCTGAGAATAAAGAAATTTCTCGATCTTGATAATTTAGTCTCATTTTCTTGTTCCAAAAAGCTCTCACAAGTGTCAAGAATGGTTCTCAAAACTCCTAAATCTCCTCTCTGTCTTTGCGTGGCGGCTCATTTTTCCTCAAATTCTTGCGTCTCTTTCTTTCTGGTGTGGAATACGGCTCTCCCCCCATATACAAGTGAAGTTCTCCTTTTATATGTTGCTTTTCTTTCTCTCCAAGCTAGGGTAGTGTATTATTCGTTTTTCCTCAAGTCAAGATTGCTTCCTCGAATTGCAAGAGCACCTTTTTATCTCCATCCCTAAATATTAGGATTCAGATCCTTCCTAAATATTTGTTGCTTGCTATCCACTCCATGCCCCTTTCTTTCTCTCCAAGTCATTGAAATCACCAATAGGATCTTCTTCTTTTTATTATCGTGGGCCTTCTTGAATTAACGAGCTTGGACTTGCTTTTTTTGTTTGTTAGCCACACACACACATATATATATATATATATATATATATATAAAGTAAAAATCCCTATCTTTTTTCAACTTTTAGCATAATTCATTTAAAACAAGCCAGAAAAAATGTCATCAACATATGTAGTGGATAAGTGTATGAATAGAGATCAAGTGACAATATAAACTCTCCTCCCCCATGCTAGAATGAAGCATGGTCTTCAATGCATAATAGTCAAATAGGAACAAAATGAAATAAATGTGAGAGAGTGAGAGAGTAAGAGTAACTTCCCTGAGAGAGTAGGAGTCTCTTCATCTTTCTTGAGAGTTTCTTCCTCTATATTATCTTCCATATAGAACTCTTCATCACTCCTAAGAATACTTTCTCTGTATTGCTCAGATTCTTCATTTGGAGTAGACTTTGTAAATAAAGAGTTTCTAGAGCCAACTGAGTTGTTACCATTTCAATAACCTTTGACAATTGATTCTTCAATCTATCAAATCCTTCATTTGTTTGCTCCATAAATTTGACCAATACCTCATCATTAGATACCTCCTCTTTCCTCTACACTTGTAGTTGCTCATAATTATCCCAGTTGGAGGAATAAGGAGGTGGCTCATAGTCATCCCAATAGTTTGAATAAGGCTCATAAGGAGGAGGAGAAAATGGGCGTTGACATTGAGGCATATACCAAGATAACTTATCTAAATTCATTTTCTCCTCTGCCTCTCTAATATAATCTCCAAGAGTTTTTAACCATGATTTAGATTTTTCTCCGCAAAACAAAGTGAACTGCAACGAGCTCTTGGGAAAGTGTTATCAATTTTTTTATATATTTTTTTAATAAGATAAATAAATAAATAAATAAATAAAATGAATTAAAATAAAAGCATAAAAAATAGTCTAAAGCAATAAAAATATTTTTTTCATTTAATATTGCTAAATTAATCCCCAGCAACGGCGCCAAAAACTTGTTGCGTTCAAAACACACTTAGAGCAAGTCCACTCTTTCGCAGAAGTAGTATAAAATATTATCGTCTCCACAGAGATTAATTAGCAAGTACCAAACTAATCGAGATTATTTAATGTTTAGACGAAGAAATAGTTTGATGATTATCGAAACAAAATATATAGAAAAAATTTTTTTGACACAAAAAATATATAGAAATAAATAACAATAATTAAAATACAAGATTGAATCAATGGAGAGAGTCTAGGGTCGCAGTTTCACTTGAAAGCTTTGATTCCCCTATGTCTAATTCTACTGAATTTCCTTTATTTTATTCAATTACCAATCCCTTTACTAAAACTATTAATCCGTTTGGTCATGCGATTAATATTCTTTTCCCTAAATTAACCCTAGCTTAGTCATGCTATAATTTAAATTTAAGAAAAGCATAAAGTACAAAAAGGTTGAATGATTGGAAGACTAAATTAAAGTTTGGTAATTCATTAATTATATCCCCAATTATCCTATAGGTCCACCAACAAGTTGTAGCCTCAATTATCCTAAGCTAGCAAGATTCACCTAAAACCCTAGAAGAGGATTTAGCTATCCATAGTTATCAAGAACACCGAAATAACATTATGTGTCATAAATTACAGAGATAAAAATAACCCGGAATAAAGAAATTTCTGATCTTGATAATTTAGTCTCCTTTTCTTGTTCCAAAGCTCTCTCACAGTGTCAAGAACGGTACCCGAAAACTCCTAAATCTCCCTCTCCGTCTTTGTGTTGCTGCTCCTTTTCCTCAAATACTTTGTCTCTTGCTTTCTGGTGCGGAATACGGCTCTCCCCCCATATACAAGTGAAGCCCTCCTTTTATATTAGTTTCTTTTCTTTCTCTCCAAGCTAGGGTAGTGTGTTATTCCTTTTTACTCAAGTCAAGATTGCTTCCTCTTTGAATTGCAAGAACACCTTTTTATCTCCATCTCTAAATTTTAGGATTCAGATCCTTCCTAAATATTTGTTGCTTGCTATCCACTCCATGTCTCTTTCTTTCTCTCCAAGTCATTGAAATCACCAAGAGGATCTTCTTCTTTTTATTATCGTTGGCCTTCTTGCATTAATGGGCTCGGACTTGCTTTCTTTTATTTGTTAGCCATATATATATATAGAGTGGGGATCAACTTACTCCAAGAGTAACTCTTGTAAAGTTACTCGACTTAATATCTCTTTGTAGACATCAAATTTTACCGATCCAACCGTTGAATAGTTTCATATTATCATGATGATCATGCATACCAAAAACTATTGAAATTGAATATCCGTAGCTATAGAATCTTATAATCCCTATTTTAATTGTATTTTTAATTTTTAAAATCACAATATACGTTGAAATTGAACTTATTTGATCAATTATCAAACATTTTTAAAATTTTATAAGAATTTGCATATTTGATCTACTCATTTAGAACTATGAATTTAACGGTTGGATCGGCAAAATATAAAGTGTGTGAAGAGATATTAAGTGGAGTAACTCTTATAAGAGTTACTCTTGGAGTAAGTTGATCCCCACTCATATATATATATATATATATATATATATATATATATATATATATATATATATATATATTAGACAGAGTAACTTCACAAAAATGGTTTGTGAGAATTACTTTAGTTGTTAATAAAAACTTTATTTTAGAAAATGAGATAGCTCTCATAGATAGTGGGGCTGATCTTAATTGTATTCAAGAGGGAATTATCCCTTCAAAATATTTTTCAAAAACTACACAATCTCTTACCCAAGCTGGAGGAGATAAATTACAAGTCAATTATAAACTTTCAAATGCTTATATTTGCAACCAAAATATTTGTTTGCCAACTCATTTTATTTTAGTTAAAAATTTAACTCATTGAATTATATTAGGCACTCCTTTTCTACATAAGATTATGCCTATTAGAAATATTGATCAAAATGGTATTACTACCTTTATTGATAATAAAGAAATTATTTTCAAATTTATTACTGATCCTCATACAAGGATGCTTAATGAGGTTAGGGATATTCTTCTTAACAAAGAAAAACAAATATGTTTTCTCAAAAGTGAAATTAATATATTTAATATTAATGATCATTTGATCTAAGGAAGAAACTAGGAGACAAATTAAGATTATTGAACAACAATTTGTCTCAGAGGTATGTAATGACCTACCTAATGCTTTTTGTAATAGAAAACAACATGTTGTTGCTTTACCTTATATTGATGACTTTAATGAAAGTCAAATTCCTACAAAAGCTAGACCAACTCAGATGAATCAAGAATATATTGATTTATGTAAAAAAGAAAAAGGGTTGATTAGAAAATCCAAATCTCCTTGGAGTTGTACAGCTTTTTATGTTAATAAAAATGCTGAACAAGAAAGAGGTGTTCCTAGATTAGTTATTAACTATAAACCTCTTAATAAAGTTTTGAAATGGATAAAATATCCAATTCCTAATAAGAAAGATCTTTTAGATAGGCTCAATGATGCCTTGATTTTTTCAAAATTTGATATGAAGTCAGGTTATTGGCAAATTCAGATTAATGAATCTGATAAGTACAAAACTGCTTTTACAGTCCCCTTTGGGCATTTTGAATGGAATGTTCTTCCATCTGGATTAAAGAATGTTCCTTCTGAATTTCAGAATATTATGAATGATATTTTCAATTCTTATTCTGATTTCATGATTGTCTATATTGACGATGTTTTAGTATTTTCTAAAACTATTGATCAACATTTTAAACATTTAAAAATATTTAAAAATTTGGTTAAACATAATGGTTTAGTTATATCTGCTCCAAAAATGAAACTTTTTCAAACAAAAGTTAGATTTTTGGGTCACGAAATAGACCAAGGAACAATTATTCCTATAAGTAGAAGTATTGAATTTGCTTCTAAATTTCCTGATATTATTTCTGAAAAGAAACAATTACAAAGGTTTTTAGGAACTTTAAATTATATTTCAGGCTATTATGAGAATTTAGCTCAGGATACAGCTATTTTATATAATAGGTTGAGAAAAAACCAGTGGCCTTGGACAGAGAATCATTCTCTAGTTGTCGAGAAAATCAAAAGTAAGGTAAAATGTTTACCTTGTTTAGCCCTAGCAAATCCTAAGTATTTCAAAATAGTTGAAACAGATGCTTCTAATTTAGGATATGGTGGTATTTTGAAGCAAGTCATACTGCACAATAATAAAGAAGTTTTAGTAAGATTTATACAGGAAATGGAATCCTACAGTCTAAATATTCGACTATTAAGAAAGAAATGCTTTCTATAATTAAATGCATATCAAAATTTTCAGGATGATTTATTAAATCAAAATTTTTATTAAGAATTGATTGTAGTTTTGCAAAATCAATCATTGAGAAAGATGTCAAGAATCTTGTATCAAAACAAATTTTTGCTAGTTGGCAAGCTCAATTGTCACACAATATATTAAAGGAGAAAATAATTCTCTCTGCTTGATTATTTGACTCGTGAATTTTTTTGTGGAAATGACAACTGATGTAGGGGAAGAGGTCGTAGCGTGGCCGCGTGGCGAGGAAGCAACAATTTGTTGCCTTATCGAAAGAAACAAACACTCCTCTAATAGGGATTGGACTACGATCCATAGGACTAGAAATTTGCTGACAATTGCTGCACCTCCAAAGAAAGAAGATATTCCTTCTTCTTCATCAAGTAAGGTATCAACTTATAAAGATGCGACTACAAATGAAACACCTCAAGAGGTATGATTATTATGAAAATCACATTACGAGAAGACATAATGTATGTCGAAGAGGAAGATATCAATTTGACTCCTAATGATGGGGGGTCTGTTAAAACAAGATATCTTGAATCAAGAGGATATCCTGGACTTTATGGAAAGTCCAGACCACATTTGGAAATACTTCTATTAGTTACTGAATCAGTAACAATCACACATCATTATCAAAATAATAACCCAGGAAGTTTTATAAACTTCAGCAAATGTCATATCAATAAGATATTATCACCAAGAGAATGGGGATTAAACCCTAATGGAGAAAAAGCAATCAAAATTGCTGAAGGTAAATATGTTACTTTAATTATTGGGATTATATCCAAGCTTTTACATTAGCTTTTTATTATCAAAACCCCAAGAATAAGCATTTTTGGTTTTTCAGTGTTAATCCAGAAATTCTGGAAAAACCTATACCAAATTGGTTTTATAACTGGTGGATAAAATTTGGTCCTTCTTTGGAAATTTTACCAAAAAATATATTAAATTTATATGAAACATGGTGCAATTATAACCCATTAATTCTGAAGAATGTTTCAAGGATGATTACAGGGTAAGGACCTTGTTTATATTGTATTAAATTCCAAATCCCATAGATTTGGAGATGGACAATTACCATTGCTAAGGATAAATTCAATATCCCTATACTTAGAAGAAATTTCTTCTACAAATGGTGGACTAAGATGCCTAAAGAGGATCTTCAACATATGGAAGAAAAAATTGAAACAGCCATAGCTGAGGACCAATGCAGACCCAAAGAATCAGGATTTCAAGAAATGTCTTTAGAAAATCTAAAGAATTACTTTCAGAAAATTTTCCCAAATGAAACGGAAGAACAGATCATGATCAGAACTCTAGATCATATGAAAAAACAATTTTTTAAAACTTTTAAAGTTAAAAGTGATGATGTGTCTATGAAAACCAGTAGTTCTCAAGGATCACTGGATTCCAACACCTACAATTGTCTAATAGGAGAATCTCAAAGTAAGAAGAAGCAGAACCTATACCAGAGGATTTCTGGGATGCAATGATAGAGGGTATGAGTCACCAAATCAACAAGGGGAAATGACAACAATAATTGCCGACACATAGTTTGAAATTTAAGAAAAAGAATCAAAAGATTCAGAAGGCCACTCAATTATTTTTGATAAAGTGGTCGACAAAGGGAATATTTCCTACTATTTTTATTTTTGTTTTTTCAACTTTAGTCATTATCAATGTGTCGATGGGGCCCAAAATGTACCCGACATTAATAATGATATTTTGTCTTTTTAGTTTACAGGCTACCGAATGTAATAGTAGTCTTTTAACTGACTTAAATAGTAAGCCTTAGTTTTCCTATAAAAGACATACTTGCCTTCATTGTAGGATGTAACACCCCATTTTTGAAGTGTCACCTTGCTAACTTAACTCGTCTTACTTTGTATTTGTTTACGAAAAATGGACCCTTTTTTTGAAATTGAAGTTGAAAATATTTTCTGGATAAGGACTTAAAGATAACTAAGGTATACTTCAATATGAATAATAACTATAAATAGGTCCAAGATAAAGACTATATATATTAAACATAAAGTCATAGTTGCAACAAGCTGCACGACACGCTCGCAGGCGGCATAATCAAGGCTAATATACAAAGCACGCACTCAGGCAGCACCATATCAACATCATCAAAACATAGTCAATCCCTAATACTTATGGGAGAAAAGGAAACTTTACACAAGGACACTAATCCTCAAAAAGACATACATGGCTTTACCATCAACTCGCCAGCACGTCACAGCCACTATCCTAGGCCCTCCAAAATACCTAACAATATCACACATCTACACCAGACCTCAACTCAGCTAATCTCACTAGTAATAATAAGATGGACTCGCTTCCGGGTCCTCCTCATCATCAGACTCCTCATCACTAGAAACATGAATCACCACATGTGCTCCTGAAGATGAACCTGCTCCGTGAGACTCGCTCACCGGCCTCCAGACTGGAAAAGTATGAACACGCATAGATGAAAACATCGGCAAATGTGGCTTTGGAATGTCATCAGCAACATCATCATGGATATCAACATCATCAAAATCACTAGCACCACCCTCAGCAATGGGGGCAAAGGGTACCTGAATCACCAGAACTGGATCAATAGGTTCAGGAAAATCTCTGGTCACTGATGGTCTAGCAAGTCTCCTAGGGATGGCGCTCTTCTTCAGAGTAGTGATCGTACGTGGCCCAATCCTAACTCCACGTGTACGCTGCGATGTACGCCTAGTCCCGGAATAGTATTGTCGCAAAGGAGAGGTCCAAGGTACATCCCAGAAAAGTCAAACGGCATATTAATAGTGAACCTAGTCTTGTAACGTAACTGTGAGAGACGGTTACCTTCATCATCTCACTACAAGAAATTCACGTAATACCGGCGGATTTTTTCCGCCGGTAAATTTCCGACGGATTTGGTGCATTCCGGCGGATTTTTTCCGCCGGTAAATTTCCGGCGAAAAAAGGAGTGTTTCCGGCGGATTTTTTTCCGCCGGTAATATTTCCGGCGGATTTTTAAACATTACCGGCGGATTTTGAAAAAAAAAAATTTTTTTTTTTTTTTTTTAAAAATCTGCGGTAATGTTCAAAAATCCACGCGGTAATTCTGGCGGATTTTTCACGATCTGGCGGATTTTTGGACATTACCGCGGTAATGTTTAAAAATCCGCCGAGAAATATCATGATTTTTGAACATTACCGCGGATTTTAAAAAAAAAAAAAATTTTTTTTTTTTTAAAAATCCGCCAGTAATGTCTAAAAATCACTGAATCGTTAAAAATGTCTATAAATAAAATTTTCTCCTACACTCTTCTCATTTCTTTCCTTCTCATTCTCTTCTACATTTCCTCTTTCTTCTTCTTCTTCTCTTTCATTCATATTTCTTCTACACTTCTTAATATTCATTCTCATTCTCTCCTATATTCTTACTTCTTCTACACTTCTTAATCTTCATTCTCATTCTCTCCTAAATATCTTTCTTCTACATTTCCTCTTTCTTCTTCCTTCTCATTCATTCATATTTCTTCTACACTTCTTCATCTTCATTCTCATTCTCTCCTATATTCTTACTTCTCATACTCTTCTTCATTTTTATTCATTCATATTCTACTACATTTTTTTACTTACTTCTTAATAAATAAATAATTCAAATAATTTAAAAAAAATTTAAAAACTAATTCGAAAATAGTTTTTTCGTTGAAATAAAAATTAATAAAATAATTTAAAATGATTTTTCAATTTTAAAAATATTAAAAAAAATTAAAAATTCTAAAACGATTTTTTTAAATAAATAAAATAAATTACCAGCCGTAAAAAAAATTAAAAATTAAAAACAATTTTTTTTAAAAAAAATAAAACAAATTACCGTGGCTTTTTACATTACACGTTTTTTTTTTTTTTTTTTTTTAAAATTTCAGCGGAATTTGTGTCATTACCGCGGCTTTTTTACATTACTTTTACATTCGGCTTTTTTTTTTTTTTTTTTAAAATTTCCGGCGGAATTTGTGTCATTACCGGCGGCTTTTTTACATTACCGGCGGCTTTTTTTTTTTTTTTTTTTTTTAAAATTTCCGGCGGAATTTGTGTCATTACGCGTTTTTTCAAATTACGCGCGGATTTTTTTTTTTTTAAAATTTCCGTGAATTTGTGTCATTACCGCGGCTTTTTTCAAATTACCGTGGATTTATTTATTTATTTTTTTAAATTTCCGTGAATTTGTGTCTTTATGCGTGGCTTTTTCGCGGCAGATTCTGGCGGCTTTTCGCCGGTAATTACCGGCGGATGTTTCGGCGGAAAAATCCGCGGAAATTACCGGCGGAAAAGCCGCAGTAAACATTACGCACGACGTTTTATCGGCGGAAAAAATCCGCCCAGAATGACATTTTTCCTCGCTTTTTTTTTTATTATTACCATGGATTCCGCCGCCAGTAAATCACAAATTTCTTGTAGTGTCTATACTAGTCTATACTACTACTCCCCTAAACAGATCTTTTTGGGAGACAGGTCAAACTCCCAATAATCCAAATTTCCTCCATCAGGGAAATCAAGAACTTGTTCCCCCTTAAGATCCAAAGGCAAGTCCATCTCCCGCAAATCCTTCATAACCATCTTGTCCTTCAAGCCATCTTTCAACCCAATTTTAAATATACCACATACAAAATAAAACACAAGAAGGGTGAATTCCTCGTCCACGAGTTCATCATAAGCTATACATAGGTAAAACCAAAAATAATACATATATACATGTACCATACATTACTTACTTATATTTAGATATCATTCCAAAACGTAAAAAAAAATAACACATAAGATACACAAACAATCTCATCACCTTAACATGATGTGGTTAATCAATCAAAGGTATTAGGTTCGTGTTAGAAATCGTTCCTCACATCGATTTATCAATATCATCAAAATTTCCATACGAAATGGAATAGCACTAGATCGTCACCTAAGCCAATCATCGTGATCTAGATTCTCCGTTAGATCAACACAAGCATGGACATAACATTTACACCATGATTATGTCTCCGTGTCCTTGTAACCTAGATCCGGATTCCCCGTTAGACCTACGGCAATTACTCAGCGGTCTTCACACACGAGGACTACAACACGTCCGGGTTGGAACAACGCCTGTAACACCCCCTTATATATAAAAGTAATTAACTAATAAAATCAGAGTTTAAAAAAAAAACTTTCCACGCACCTCAAAGAGGGTGGTACATTTAATGAAAACAACATCAACATATTTAGAAATCCAAACTCATCCAATGCATAAAATGCATATCATAGTCACATGGATTAAAACCATCAAAAACCACCTGTTTAGTGTTTACAGTAATCCATCAAGTAGTCTACAGCACAGCGGAAAATAAAACTGAGTTCACATACTCAATACATAGGTTCAAATCAGTTCAATCCATAACCATAAATAAAGTGCTACTAAGACCCCAACCCCGGTGTTACTATCAGAGCTGACTCAATAAAACCCAAGAGGCATGGCATCATCACTCGGAATCACCTGTTTGTCGCCACGAGAGCAGGCAACAAGAAATGCTAGGGTGAGTCTCTTTACATAAATTATAACAAGTCAGATAAGCATTATAATTAGAAAGCATCTAGGCAATCACAATTCACAATAATAGATGAATCAATCATTACAATATTTTATGAAGGTATGAGTATATGCATGTGTGCAATATGCATGTGGATCCATAATCATCACCAAAATCCCCCCGTCGGAGTGGCCAAGCCACATCACCATTCACCATACACCACGTAATGCATATGAAATATGTGACACCATGACAATGCATTCACAACATCACAATTCATCACCACAATTATTCAACTCACCATTTTGGCCGAAGCCACATCACCATTCACCTCATTTATTAGTCATCACCTCATCATTTATTAATCATCACCTCATCATTTATTAATCATCACCTCATCATTTATTAATCATCACCTCGTCATTTATTAATCATCACCTCGTCATTTATTAATCATCATCTTAACACTTATTAGATTAAATCCTACCTAAGGGCCAAACCCCTCCTAAGGACCTTTTCTTCACTTAAGGACCATTTGTGACACACAAAAATTAAGTTAGGGACTTAGGAAAATATTTGACATATTGGGACTAATTAGACACTAAGGAATTATTTTGTCGCGCCAAGGATTAATTTAATTCTTAGGGACTAAATTGTCACACCAAGGATTAAATTAATTCTTAGGGACTAAACCATCACTTAGACACATTTGGGTACCTAGGCGCCAAGGGGCAGCCAAAATGGCGCCCATAACCAACCACCAAACAGCCCACACCCCACAAACCAAAGACGGGCGCCAAAATGCTAGCAACTGGCGCCTCCCGCAACACGCACAAGACACACACGCCACACAACAGTTTTGATCCACAGCGCCAAGTTGCCCAAAGAATCTGGCGCCCCCCCGCGCACACACAATCACTGACCAGCGCCATTTGCCTAGGCATTTGGCGCCCCCTCCTAAACCTCACCCAACACACCTCAAACTTAATTTTTTTTTCTCAACAACTCATTTCTCACATAACAACACCAACATAGCCATTAAATATTTATTACCAATTCATCATATTTACATACTCATTCTCATATCACCATTTCATCAAACATACACCATGCATAAATCACAACTCATGCTCTTACAACCACAAACAACATGTTATGACCAAATTCAAGCATTCCAAACATCAATCAACATACAATCAACACAAGGTCACACAACACATCATTCCTAGAGCTATTCTCACTATAATACACATCCTACAAGCTATAAAAGATGTATGGAGAATCCCCTAACCTTTGCAATTTGAAGAATATAAGCTCTCCTATCCTCCAAAAGCCCAAGAACACCAAAACAACCACCAATTCCAACTTTGAGCTCAAAACCCCAACAATGGCAAAACAACAAAAACTAGGAATTAGGGATTGAAACTAACATCAATAGATAGAGGAGGAAAAATGGAGAAGATTGATACCAAAAAGTCCTCACCTTGAGCCAAGATGGAGAAGTTCTCTCCACTTCTTCTCCTCTTCCTTTCCTTCTTCCTCCCATGGTTGCACTACACCCTTCTCTCTCTCTCTCTCTATTTCTTTTCTTTCTTCCTGCCGTGTGCTTCTTTCTTCCTCTCCATTCTATCTTTTTTAAATTCTCATTTAACACTAGGCCCAAACAATTTGGGCCCTATTGCTTACACCCACCTCCCCCCTTTACTACCACCACTCCTAATACTTAAACACCTCTTAATTAATAGAAATAAATCCCAACTTAATTATTCTACTTAATTAAATTAGACCCCTCATTTATTTACTACACCTCACTCTTTAAATAAATTGATTACCTTATTATTATTTAAATATGGCCAACTAACATATTACTTAATTAAATTTGTCCTAATCACTTAATTAAGTAAATTAAATAATCACCTAAATAAATTAGTTAAATACTCACCTAATTAATTTTGGAGTGTTACAACTCTCCCCCACTTAGAATATTTTCGTCCTCGAAAATCACGCTAATCTCAACAACAAGATGAATCTAGTTCGCACTTAATCTCTTCGAAAACTTACACGATTTAAATCCTAATGTTAACTTGGTACATCCTCCTACAACCCTTTCAAAGTTCTATTCTTTGGTCTGTGAAATACTAACGTATGCGTCTACGTCTCCTCATGGGTCTCAACCTAATATATTGACTCCACCGCTTAGGTTACATAACCGTTTACTTTCATTCTAAGCATAAATCGCCACTACAGGTTCAAGGATAACACACAATTCCCGCAGTAGCGTCTCCCCCACTTGGCTTCCTGCTCGAACTCTCCTCCCTCTTGCCCTTACCGCTTGACACATCATAGGCTTCCTACTAAACCGAGAATTACTCTTCTCCTTCACTATCTTGTACGAACGGTTGCATCTTCCTCGAAGATTTACGCTAAACTCATGAATTCAACATCCACTCTTCTTATCCCTCTAACCTTCCTCCTCCAAGTCCTATCGTATACACGACGGATTAAGCACTCTTTCCTATATTCTTACTTCCCAATTTGGTATTCTAACCTGTAGGTTGTTGAAGTCCTACCCGACTACCCAACACAAGAGACACAACAATTATGGCCAGAGGCCCACCAACAGTAACAATCGTAATTAACACAACAATACCAATCTCAACAAGTTGTTGTATATCTAACATCATTCACATCAACAATTAACACGTTCATAATAACAAAATTCGAGTTCGACCTATTCTACAATTAATCATTTCATTCAACGTTCTAATTATTCTTTTTAACTCAGGTGCAGAAAATTCTGCAGCTATGTGTCTACTTTGGCGAATTAATTAAAATAGTAAACGACCTCGGATTTCGACAAATAAATACTTGTTGGAAAGCCACGGATGTGTAGTTTCTGAAAATATCTTTAAAGTTTCAAAACAATGAGCCAATTAGTACAGTTTTTAGAAACAACCCAAGCAGTTTTCAGACTTGACAAATTCTGCCCTCCTATTTCATTTCACACTAAACTGACTTAAACTTGACCGAATGAGACAAAACTTCAGCCCGAATAAAAGGATTTTGAGTATAGGTTCTAATGGAAAAAGAATCGTTCAAAACGGAGTTCGTTTGTGGACATAAAACTCGCAAAAACTGAACCTACTCACAGTTTGATTCTAGGAATTTGACTCGACTTTGGAGATTCATAACTGGAGCTACACAACTCCGAATTTAATGAAACTAGTGCCAAAACGACCGGCTCTAAGTCTATTTTCAAAAACACTCAGCCACATAATTTTTGACTCGACCAAACAGTACCAGTTTTAAAAATACTGAAACAGCGTCCAGAACGCACAAAATTTATACGCAAGTACGACTCATCATTATCAATCACTAAAACCAATTACAATCATCACATACTTATGCGTTTCATCAAACTTCAAATAAGCATAATCAATCATGCAACTCTTAAACACGCAATTTCAAAAGATTAAACATTTAGGCATCATCTTCACTCTCTTTATCCCTAGAAAATATTCATGGACATATAATTCTACCAAATTTAATTGACTTCATATCGCAAAATAATATAACCAACACATGCATCATAAAACAATTGCTTTGATTCAAGACTTGACATTAGTTTAACCTAAAGAATTAATTACCATGGTCATCACTTAGCAAGGAAAACTAGTCAAGTAATAGAAGTGCACCAAAAAGTTTCGTTGCGCAGTTTCATCATTAGATTTAAAAGCCACGTAAAACAATTTCAAGGAGTGACCAATAACAATAGTAATAGCAACAACAATACCAAAGTTAAGTCATAAAACGAACACAATTACACAATTGTAGTTCACGGTCAAAAAGTACTTAAAATTGTTTACATTTGTCTTCTAAAACCTTGACAATTATTATTGGACTCACATCCTCGTAGCATAAAAATTTCAACTTCCTTAGCCATGCAATTAGTGTAAAACTTCATCATTTTTCAAACAACCTTAAACCATAACCTAATCGTGCAAAAATCGAAATCATGTCTCATTTTGAAATAAAGTCTTAGAACGACTTGGAAACAAAATTCAACACTAATTTGACATCCCATTCATTCCCAATAGCACAAAATTTTCCAAGTACCACTTTTTCGAAACCTATAGAATTCACAGTTTGTCCAAAAAGGAAACTATATGCGAACTTCAACCTTACTATCACTCAAGCATGCAACCACATAAACATTACTTATTAGTTCAAAATTTGATTCCCATCATAAACTCGGAAGGTAAGAAAAGTTACTCATTCCATTTTTGACAAATCATATCATGCTCACGAAACAAGCCAAATTGAAACACGGAAAATGTCAAAACTTCAAGTTATGCAATCTTAATCGAGAAAATGAAAATATAGTATTATACAACATTTCATTTTAGCATACCATCTTCGAAACAATTAAGCACAAGTCAAATCAAGTTCCTAAACTCATATACATCACCGTAACAATCATCCTATAGCGGAAACGTCAATCAAGTGCAACAATTTTTAACAAACAATCCTCAAATATTGTTGTTTGCTGGTGTTTTTAGCAAACAATCACTAGTTTTCAATATAGAGAATGTGAGATCAAACTAGAAAATCTCTCTGACAATTGCCATCGAGTTTTGTGTTTTTCACGTGCACGTAAAACAATGAGATATGAGAACGAATAGATTGGAAGTAAAGTAAAAGCAATAAGAGCGAAGAACGTAAGAAGAAAGTAAATGAAATTGCATTAAAAGATGAAAGAAAATGGTTCACCAACACGTACAAAATATCTGTTTCACTCGTTTCTCGCTTTGACTTGGAGGTTGAGTTTCTCAGAGTTTTTTGTGAAATGTGGCGACCTCTGTCTCCTATTACAAAGGAGTATTTATACTATCTGAGACAATCGTGGGAAAAATGGTAACTGCTTCCTAAAACTAAGGGAGGTAACCGCCCACGCTCCGCTGCTTTGTATGCTTCGACTGACCTACTGCCAACCGCTTGTCGAACTGTCGAATTCAGCACTGTCGAAGTATTGAGTCTTCGCTTGTCGAAGGCTTCTTGTATCACTTGCTTCGTAGCTTTGAGAGCTCGGTTCGTCGAATTTCGCTTGCACTCCTGTCGAACTCGTGTGCGTTGACCTGCATACTGATCCATGGCCCACAGAATAATGTAAAATGCAAAGTCAACACCATTTATGGCCTCATTTAATGTACTGTCGAAATTTTGAGGTAACAGATTGCCCCCCAAAAAATGCTTTTTCGACGGAGTGAGGAATGGGAGTAAGAAAAAGGCATTTTTTGAATACTGTGCCATAGTCACTTTTGCTGCCTTTCACACTTCAACAGTGGTTAAAAGAAAAGCGATTATCATTACTTGCACAGGTAAACGAACCGTTTCATTGGTACACGTCGCGTAGTTGGTGGGCCATCACGTCTCTCAAACGTCGCAAACGTGTGAGTTATGGCGAACGTGCCAATAACTGTAGCCTCCAAACATATATAAACGGCTAAAAACCTTCCAAATTCCTTTTTACCCAGTTTGAGTTTTTGCGAAGTCTCTCTGCATTTTCATTTTCTGCGTTTTGCAAGAACCTCAAAATCACTAAAGTTTCAAACTTTAGCTCTTCTTCTTCAATCCACACCCAGATTTCACCTTGCATTCGTTCTTCCTTACTCATGGCTTCGTCCTCTGCTGCTATTGTGCAACCTGAGAGTTCCAAGAGAAACGACGAACCTAAAACTGCCCAAACTCTCGAGGGTTTCGTGGCTGAACCTGATATCACTGACGAACGCTCTATTCAATGGCAATCCCAGGTATTAATCCCTTCTGCTGATATCTATACTCACGCCTATTTGGGTCCCCTGCCTGATCCTTTACTGGAAAATACTGAGGTGTCTGAAATTTTTCCTAGTCATGTTCGTCTTTACCCTAGGATCTTCACCAAAACCCCTTTTCATTTAGAGTTTCTGAACAACTCCTCTAGGGTTTTTAGGTCTGCCCCTAGGCTCGACCAACAAATTTACATAGATTGGCTAGACAAAGTAGAAGCCAAAAAAGGTCATATCTGGAAAAAGCAAGGTATTTTCGACCTTATTCAGCTCTCTAGGTATGGCCCCAAATATGACAGCACTCTGCTTCTAGCTGCTATGCAGTTCTGGGATTGTGCCACCCATAGCCTACATCTGAAATGTGGCATGCTATCCCCCACTCTGCTAGATGTGGCTGCCATTACAGGTCTAAAACCTTTAGGTGAGACCTTCGACCCTACACGTCCTGAGTATAGATACTCATTCACCTTCAACAATGCTACTTTCGCTCCTTACATTACAGAACACCACAATCTTGACACTGATGCAGTGTCTGGTATGGAACATGTAGCCTTTCTGACCCTTTGGTTATCCCTCTTTGTTTTTTGCACACGCTCTCTCCAAGTCTCTAAAACTTATATCCCCTTGGCCTGCCAACTCCATGACAAAGAAGACATTAATCTTGCCAAGTTGCTTCTAGGCTCTCTACATCAGCAACTTGATAATGCTGTTATAGAGTTGAGAGAAAATGAGCCAACCACCAAGTTCTTGGCCTCAGGCCCTCTATGGCTGTTGCAATTGTGGCTGCTAGCCACCTTCGAATCTCGACTGAATCTGTACATCCCTAAGTCTGCTCGACTCATTGTCGAAACCAGTAGCACTGAGGGGGTTCGACTAGCGCAGTCAGTCGAAAGCAGCAAACCTCTCCCGCCAAGAAGTCTTTCTTAGTCTACTTGAAATTCTCTTGAATCAGTAACACCTTTACTGATTCAATGGCTCCTTTTCTCCAAAGGTCTTGTGGCCCGTCATGGTTCAGACAATCATTTCCTCCTCTCTATGCCGAATCTACTGAGGAAGTTAGCCGAATTTGGCAAGCTTACCTCTCCCCTTGTATTCTTTCCACCAGGCTCACCTCTGGTAAGACTAAAAATAGTTTGGGAGTCACCGGATACTTCCCAAGTTATTTTGCTAGGCGCTTTGGTCTTTGCAGATTCGACTGCTTGGCGGTGTGCTTTCATAGGCGAGATTTCATGAGCCCAGTCGGAGGCAGCCTATAAACAAGCCTTCAAGAGATTTCATTACAAAAACTTGGATTTTGAGCCTCTCAAATTCAATCCAAGGGTTTCCTGTACTGAGAAGTTCCATGAGTGGTGGACTGATTACTACACCAATGCTGCTGGAGAGGCTATGGGCACTTTTGCTGATAGCCTGGTGAAAAAATTGGTAGCAGCTTTCCCTTCGAGCAACACAGGTATGCCCTTTTTCTAAACTTTCTGAATCTCAACATTCATAACTTAAATTTATTTCTATATTCTTATCAATGTTTTCGACATCAGAAAAACCTGCGTCCCAACAGAAGGTCAAAATAAGCAAGACCACCACAGTAAAATCTCCTCCAGCAGTCAAGAAGAAAGTGGCATCTAGTTCCACTCCAGAAATCCCCCAAAAGAAGGTATGTTGCATACTGCTTAGTTTATGTTGTTTCTTGAATGACTTTTATTAACGTCGAGCAATTTCTTTTAGAAAACAACCCATGCAACCAAATCCCCACAACAGTTCAAGGCCAAAAGGAAAGCGGTTATTCCCTCTGATTCTGAGGTACTATACCTGCCTTATCACATGTCGAACCTTCTCTTCAATTTTGTCATTCACTTTCTTGTAACATTACTCGTGCCATAACTTGATTTCTTTTGCAGGACACTGCAAGTGATGACAACATTCCCCTTACTCAGAGGTCAAAGAAGAGAGCTTTACCTGAAGCTCGAAGAGTAGTTCAAGGCATTACTACCATGGAAACTTCTGAGGCACCCTCTTCCCCTCCTATCAAAAGACTTAAGGTACAAGAGGTAAATTTCCTTTCGACGCCATTTCGAAGCTCTTTGACCTCCTTCTTCCCGCTTTAACTTAAGTGGTATTACTTACTACAAACAGGTAGGCGGTTTGCTCGTCGAGAATCCTGGCGTCGAGCCCTTGATTGAGGTTGCTGAACGGGAATTGTCAGCTTCAATGTAACGCCCCAAATTTTATTAGAAATTATTTGGAGTTTATTTTTATAGGGTAGTGGACCAAATTGGAGAGTTTTTGGCATAGGGACCATGTTGAGAAGGACTAAAATTGATGTTAGAAATACTTAATATATGATTATTATTATTATTATTAATATTATTATTATTATTATTATTATTATTATTATTATTAAAAAACAAGTTTCTAGGGAAAACCAAAGTGGTTATGGGAGGGAGGAAAAGTAGGAGGAAAAGTAGCGTATGGTTGGGAATTAAAAATCAAATTAAAAAGGGTTAGAGTGTTGATGCTCATTTAAATAAGGAGTGGGGTGTAGTAAATAAATGGGGAGTATTTTAGTTAAATAGGGAGGGAGATGAGAAAGTAATTAAGGGTGTGCAAATAGGGCCCATTAGCGTTAAGTGGCCCAAACCCAATTAATAAAACCCTTGGGTCTTAGGAGAAACCCTCATTAGAAACAAAAGATCAAAAATTAGAAAGGAGAGAAGAGTGAAGAGGTGCGACGGCTAGGGCTAGAGAGAAGGAGAGGAGCGCTTGATTCAAGGAGAAAGAGGGAAGGCTTGGAGTGTTGGTGTCTTGGAGGGGTGTTCTTGAGGGCTTTAGTGTTATCTTCTTCAAATAACAAGGTATGGGGGCTCTCTTTCATAGTTAATAATTTATAAACCATGAAATCATAGAGATTAGGTGTTAGGAGTAGTTGTTTAAATTGATTCATGAAGTATTTGATTGATTGGGTGATTGTGTGACCTTATATGTGGTTGAATTGAATTGTTATGTAAATATTGAGTTTTGATGTTGTTGATGAATTATTGAGGTGATTGCTGAATTTTGATGTTGTTGTGATATGATTTTGATGATGTTTGATGTGGTTGATGAATTGTAGAGATGAATTTCGTGTTTGGTAATATTGGGTGGGTAGAATCGATTTTAGGGTGATGGAGGGCTGCTGTTTTATTAACAATTAGCTGCTGTTTTTGATTTAAATAGAGGCTGTCACTGTTTTTTTTTGTTTAATGGAAGATCAGCTGCTGTTTGCCTTTGAACAGAAAAATTATATGCTGTTGCTGTCTTTTTGTCAAAATCTGAGTTGCTGTATTTTCTTAAAGTGCTGTCATGTTTTTGAAAAATTGATATCTTGCGAACCGGGAGCCCGATTGAGGTGTTCTAAAATGCGTTGGAAAGCTTATTCAGAGGCCTAACTGAATATTCTATTTTTAAGGCAAAATAAACTGTTTTGTGGTAGCTGTTATACGAATGAAATGCTGCTGTGTGTCAAAAAATAAAGTGCTGTCATGTTTTTGAAAAATTGATATCTTGCGAACCGGGAACCCGATTGAGGTGTTCTAAAATGCGTTGGAAAGCTTATTCAGAGGCCTAACTGAATATTCTATTTTTAAGGCGAAATAAACTGTTTTGTGTTGCTGTTTATACAAATAAGAATTCTGCTGTTGGCGCGTAAAAGGTGGCTGTTTTGGCTGCTGTTTTCCTGCTGTATTTGGCGTATAAATCCTACCGTTTTTAAGTTGTTTTGCTGTGGTTTAATTGGCGTTTCAAGTGAGCTGTTTCCACAATTAAAATGTGATGTTTTCCAACCTTGCAAATGTGGTGTTTTTCCCTTAATTTTAAATGTGATGTTTCTTAAGCGTAAAATGATGTGTTTTCCAAAATCTTAAATATATTGTACCCAAATTCTATGTGTTGTTACCTTAAATCTTAGGTGTTAAATTAATCCCTAGGTGTCACATTAGTCCCTAGGAGGTGTTTGGGTCCCTAGGTGTGGGTTTAGTCCCTGGAGTGACTTTAGTCCTTTGGTGTAGAATTAGTCTTGGTGATCTTTTAGTCCCTATAGAATTACTATTTGTGGTGTGGTGTATTATTGGTGATTAAATAATGGTGAGTTGGGGTCTATGACCTTTCTTTGGTGTTGGTGAGCCCACAAGGCTATGGGTGAGTATGTTACTGCTTTCTTTTGGTGATTTGGTGTTTTTGGTGCATAGTATGCATTTTTGGTGAATAGGCCTCGGCCTCTTAAAATATTTTGGTGTTTGGTGAATGCCCTCAAGGCAATTTTGGTGATGGATCCACATGCATATGCCCAGTGGAGTTTTGGGTTGCATTTCATACATTGCTACATGTTCTGGTGATTGATTGTGTCTTCATAAACTATTTGGTGTAACTGTATTTGGTGTAATTGTATTTGGTGTAACTGAATTGGTGTAACTGTATTTGGCGTAACTGTAATTGGTGTAACTGTAATTCTGGTGTACCTATTCTACTGTGTTTCTTGTTTTATCTATTATTTCCTATGCATTGAGACTCACCCCTATCGCGTCGTGTTGCTTCGTATGTCGGCAACTGCGCAGTGACGGTGACTGAAGGTGACTAGAGATCCTTCTTCTAGTGTGGTCGAGTCGGCTCTGATACGTAGCACCGGGGGGATGTTTAGTTTATTATTTCTTTTATATTTTGAACTAAGATGTTAAGTTGTTATTTTCCACTGCTGTAGTATTTTGTCCTCGGACATTGTTGGTGCTATGTATCATTTACTGAAGTTTATTTTAATTACTATTTTGGAGTTATTTAAGGCGTTTTGTTTTAAATGTGACACCTCGAGTGGTCGCACTAAAAGTTTTTACGCACTCGATTTTCAAAATTAATTAAATAGTAGTTATGGTAGAAGGGGGTGTTACATTAGTGGTATCGAGCAAAAGTTCGAGTGTCGTCTCGCCAAGTTATCAGTCGTCGAGTCTATTAACCCTCGAGTCTTGGTACTCGTTCTAAGTTATAGTTATGTTGTTGTTTATTCTTTGTCGAATGTTGAGAACGTTTAAGTCTTGTATTGCCTGTTATATTTGGTATAGTATTGTGCAGTGTGTTCTCTGTGTCCCTTGTCGATCTTCGGATGAGAGACTTTGTTGTGATTTTGTTTGTTTGTTTGCCGTCGAATGGATTGGACATGATCTTGGGTATGAACCGGTTAGAGCATAACCAAGTCCGTATTAATCGTCGTAGCAAGTCGGTGAGTTTGGGAGTGATGAGTGCTGCTCGTTAACCGCTAGTCGATTGTCTAGGTTAGCGGAGATTTATATCCGGGAGGGTGTGAAGCTTTAAATTTTCGAGGACGAAAATATTCTAAGTGGGGAGAGTTGTAACGCCCCAAATTTTATTAGAAATTATTTGGAGTTTATTTTTATAGGGTAGTGGACCAAATTGGAGAGTTTTTGGCATAGGGACCGTGTTGAGAAGGACTAAAATTGATGTTAGAAATACTTAATATATGATTATTATTATTATTATTAATATTATTATTATTATTATTATTATTATTATTATTAAAAACAAGTTTCTAGGGAAAACCAAAGTGGTTATGGGAGGAGGAAAAGTAGGAGGAAAAGTAGCGTATGGTTGGGAATTAAAAATCAAATTAAAAGGGTTAGAGTGTTGATGCTCATTTAAATAAGGAGTGGGGTGTAGTAAATAAATGGGGAGTATTTTAGTTAAATAGGGAGGAGATGAGAAAGTAATTAAGGGTGTGCAAATAGGGCCCATTAGCGTTAAGTGGCCCAAACCCAATTAATAAAACCCTTGGGTCTTAGGAGAAACCCTCATTAGAAACAAAAGATCAAAAATTAGAAAGGAGAGAGAAGAGTGAAGAGGTGCGACGGCTAGGGCTAGAGAGAGGAGAGAGAGCGCTTGATTCAAGGAGAAAGAGGGAAGGCTTGGAGTGTTGGTGTCTTGGAGGGTGTTCTTGAGGGCTTTAGTGTTATCTTCTTCAAATAACAAGGTATGGGGCTCTCTTTCATAGTTAATAATTTATAAACCATGAAATCATAGAGATTAGGTGTTAGGAGTAGTTGTTTAAATTGATTCATGAAGTATTTGATTGATTGGGTGATTGTGTGACCTTATATGTGGTTGAATTGAATTGTTATATAAATATTGAGTTTTGATGTTGTTGATGAATTATTGAGGTGATTGCTGAATTTTGATGTTGTTGTGATATGATTTTGATGATGTTTGATGTGGTTGATGAATTGTAGAGATGAATTTCGTGTTTGGTAATATTGGGTGGGTAGAATCGATTTTAGGGTGATGGAGGGCTGCTGTTTTATTAACAATTAGCTGCTTTTTTTGATTTAAATAGAGGCACATCATTTGTTTTTTTTTGTTTAATGGAAGATCATTTGCTGTTTGCCTTTGAACAGAGAAAAATTATATGCTGTTGCTGTCTTTTGTCAAAATCTGAGTTGCTGTATTTTCTTAAAGTGCTGTCATGTTTTTGAAAAATTGATATCTTGCGAACCAGAGCCCGATTGAGGTGTTCTAAAATGCGTTGGAAAGCTTATTCAGAGGCCTAACTGAATATTCTATTTTTAAGGCAAAATAAACTGTTTTGTGGTAGCTGTTATACGAATGAAATGCTGCTGTGTGTCAAAAAATAAAGTGCTGTCATGTTTTGAAAAATTGATATCTTGCTTAACCGGGAACCCGATTGAGGTGTTCTAAAATGCGTTGGAAAGCTTATTCAGAGGCCTAACTGAATATTCTATTTTTAAGGCGAAATAAACTGTTTTGTGTTGCTGTTAATACAAATAAGAATTCTGCTGTTGGCGCGTAAAAGGTGGCTGTTTTGGTTCTTTGTTTTCTTCTTTGTATTTGGCGTATAAATCCTACCGTTTTTAAGTTGTTTTGCTGTGGTTTAATTGGCGTTTCAAGTGAGCTGTTTCCACAATTAAAATGTGATGTTTTCCAACCTTGCAAATGTGGTGTTTTTCCCTTAATTTTAAATGTGATGTTTCTTAAGCGTAAAATGATGTGTTTTCCAAAATCTTAAATATATTGTACCCAAATTCTATGTGTTGTTACCTTAAATCTTAGGTGTTAAATTAATCCCTAGGTGTCACATTAGTCCCTAGGAGGTGTTTGGGTCCCTAGGTGTGGGTTTAGTCCTGGAGTGACTTTAGTCCTTTGGTGTAGAATTAGTCTTGGTGATCTTTTAGTCCCTATAGAATTACTATTTGTGGTGTGGTGTATTATTGGTGATTAAATAATGGTGAGTTGGGGTCTATGACCTTTCTTTGGTGTTGGTGAGCCCACAAGGCTATGGGTGAGTATGTTCTTTGCTTTCTTTTGGTGATTTGGTGTTTTGGTGCATAGTATGCATTTTTGGTGAATAGGCCTCGGCCTCTTAAAATATTTTGGTGTTTGGTGAATGCCCTCAAGGCAATTTTGGTGATGGATCCACATGCATATGCCCAGTGGAGTTTTGGGTTGCATTTCATACATTGCTACATGTTCAGTGATTGATTGTGTCTTCATAAACTATTTGGTGTAAATCGTATTTGGTGTAATTGTATTTGGTGTAATCGAATTGGTGTAATTGTATTTGGCGTGAATCGTAATTGGTGTAGCTGTAATTACGGTGTACCTATTCTCACGTGTTTCTTGTTTTATCTATTATTTCCTATGCATTGAGACTCACCCCTCTTTGCGTCGTGTTGCTTAGCGTATGTCGGCAACTGCGGTCTGCGGTGTGATTGAAGGTGACTAGAGATCCTTCTTCTAGTGTGGTCGAGTCGGCTCACGTCACGTAGCACCAGGGGATGTTTAGTTTATTATTTCTTTTATATTTTGAACTAAGATGTTAAGTTGTTATTTTCCATCTTCTTTGTAGTATTTTGTCCTCGGACATTGTTGGTGCTATGTATCATTTATCAAGTTTATTTTAATTACTATTTTGGAGTTATTTAAGGCGTTTTGTTTTAAATGTGACACCCTCGAGCGGTCGCACTAAAAGTTTTTACGCACTCTGATTTTCAAAATTAATTAAATAGTAGTTATGGTAGAAGGGGGTGTTACATTACACCAACAATGTCCGAGGACAAAATACTACAGTAGTGGAAAATAATAACTTAACATCTTAGTTAAAAAATATAAAGAAAATGACAAACTAAACATCCCCCGGTGCTACGTATCAGAGCCGACTCGACCATACTAGAAGAAGGATCTCTAGTCACCTTCAGTCACCGTCACCTGCAGGTTGCCGACATACGAGGCAACACGACGCGCAAGAGGGTGAGTCTCAATGCATAGATAATAATAAATAAAGCAGAAACCTGATGAACTAGGCACACCAAAGATCTGACGGTTCAAATATACTACCAATACAGCTACACCAGGACTACAGTTACACCAAGAATACAGTTACACCAAGAATTATAGTTACACCAAGAATTATAGTTTATGAAGACACAATCAATCACCAGAACATGTATGCAATGTATGAAATGCAACCCAAAACTCCACTGGGCATATGCATGTGGATCCATCACCAAAATTGCCTTGAGGGCATTCACCAAACACCAAAATATTTTAAGAGGCCGAGGCCTATTCACCAAAAATGCATATGAGAATGCGACACCATGACTATGCACCAAAAACACCAAATCACCAAAAGAAAGCAGTAACATACTCACCCATAGCCTTGTGGGCTCACCAACACCAAAGAAAGGTCATAGACCCCAACTCACCATTATTTAATCACCAATAATACACCACACCACAAATAGTAATTCTATAGGGACTAAAAGATCACCAAGACTAATTCTACACCAAAGGACTAAAGTCACTCCAAGGACTAAACCCACACCTAGGGACCCAAACACCTCCTAGGGACTAATGTGACACCTAGGGATTAATTTAACACCTAAGATTTAAGGTAACAACACATAGAATCTGGGTACAATATATTTAAGATTTTGGAAAACACCTCATTTCACGCTTAGGAAGCATCACATTTAAAATTAAGGGAAAAACACCACATTTGCAAGGTTGGAAAACATCACATTTTAATTGTGGAAACAGCTCACTTGAAACGCCAATTAAACCACAGCAAAACAACTTAAAAGCAAGTAGGATTTATACGCCAAATACTGCGGGAAAACAAGCAGCCAAAACAGCCACCTTTACGCGCCAACAGCAGAATTCTTATTTGTATAAACAGCAACACAAAACAGTTTATTTCGCCTTAAAAATAGAATATTCAGTTAGGCCTCTGAATAAGCTTTCCAACGCATTTTAGAACACCTCAATCGGGTTCCGGTTCGCAAGATATCAATTTTTCAAAAACATGACAGCACTTTATTTTTTGACACACAGCAGCATTTCATTCGTATAACAGCTACCACAAAACAGTTTATTTTGCCTTAAAAATAGAATATTCAGTTAGGCCTCTGAATAAGCTTTCCAACGCATTTTAGAACACCTCAATCGGGCTCGGTTCGCAAGATATCAATTTTTCAAAAACATGACAGCACTTTAAGAAAATACAGCAACTCAGATTTTGACAAAAAGACAGCAACAGCATATAATTTTTCTGTTCAAAGGCAAACAGCAGCTGATCTTCCATTAAACAAAAAAAAAAAGTGACAACCTCTATTTAAATCAAAAACAGCAGCTAATTGTTAATAAAACAGCAGCCCTCCATCACCCTAAAATCGATTCTACCCACCCAATATTACCAAACACGAAATTCATCTCTACAATTCATCAACCACATCAAACATCATCAAAATCATATCACAACAACATCAAAATTCAGCAATCACCTCAATAATTCATCAACAACATCAAAACTCAATATTTACATAACAATTCAATTCAACCACATATAAGGTCACACAATCACCCAATCAATCAAATACTTCATGAATCAATTTAAACAACTACTCCTAACACCTAATCCCTATGATTTCATGGTTTATAAATTATTAACTATGAAAGAGAGCCCCATACCTTGTTATTTGAAGAAGATAACACTAAAGCTCCCATGAAAACCCCTCCAAGACACCAACACTCCAAACCTTCCTCCTCTTTCTCCTTTAATCAATCGCTCCTCTCTCCTTCTCTCTAGCCCTAGCCGTCGCACCTCTCCTCTTCTCTCCTTTCTAATTTTGAAATTTTGTTTCTAATGAGGGTTTCTCCTAAGACCCTAAGGTTTTATTAATTGGGTTTGGGTCACTTAACGCTAATGGGCCCTATTTGCACACCCTTAATTACTTTCTCATCTCCCTCCCTATTTAACTAAAATACTCCCCATTTATTTACTACACCCCACTCCTTATTTAAATGAGCATCAACACTCTAACCCTTTTTAATTTGATTTTTAATTCCCAACCATACGCTACTTTTCCTCCTACTTTTCCTCCTACTTTTCCTCCCTCCCATAACCACTTTGGTTTTCCCTAGAAACTTGTTTTTTAATAATAATAATAATAATAATAATATTAATAATAATAATAATCATATATTAAGTATTTCTAACATCAATTTTAGTCCTTCTCAACATGGTCCCTATGCCAAAAACTCTCCAATTTGGTCCACTACCCTATCAAATCAACTCCAAATAATTTCTAATAAAATTTGGGGCGTTACAACTTCTAATGTAACACCCCCTTCTACCATAACTACTATTTAATTAATTTTGAAAATCAGAGTGCGTAAAAACTTTTAGTGCGACCACTCGAGGGTGCCACATTTAAACACCAAATTCAAAACTCCAAAAATATTAATCAAAATGAACTTCAGTATATGATACATAGCACCAACAATGTCCGAGGACAAAATACTACAGTAGTGGAAAATAATAACTTAACATCTTAGTTAAAAAATATAAAGAAAATGACAAACTAAACATCCCCCCGGTGCTACGTATCAGAGCCGACTCGACCATACTAGAAGAAGGATCTCTAGTCACCTTGATCCGCCGTCACTGCGCAGTTGCCGACATACGAGGCAACACACGCGCGAAGAGGGTGAGTCTCAATGCATAGATAATAATAAATAAAGCAGGAAACACGATGAACTAGGCACACCAAAGATACTGACGGTTCAAATATACTACCAATACAAATTTACTACACGGGACTACAGATTACACAAGAATACTGATTACACCAAGAATTATAGTTACACCAAGAATTATAGTTTATGAAGACACAATCAATCACCAGAACATGTATGCAATGTATGAAATGCAACCCAAAACTCCACTGGGCATATGCATGTGGATCCATCACCAAAATTGCCTTGAGGGCATTCACCAAACACCAAAATATTTTAAGAGGCCGAGGCCTATTCACCAAAAATGCATATGAGAATGCGACACCATGACTATGCACCAAAAACACCAAATCACCAAAAGAAAACAGTAACATACTCACCCATAGCCTTGTGGGCTCACCAACACCAAAGAAAGGTCATAGACCCCAACTCACCATTATTTAATCACCAATAATACACCACACCACAAATAGTAATTCTATAGGGACTAAAAGATCACCAAGACTAATTCTACACCAAAGGACTAAAGTCACTCTAGGGACTAAACCCACACCTAGGGACCCAAACACCTCCTAGGGACTAATGTGACACCTAGGGATTAATTTAACACCTAAGATTTAAGGTAACAACACATAGAATCTGGGTACAATATATTTAAGATTTTGGAAAACACCTCATTTCACGCTTAGGAAGCATCACATTTAAAATTAAGGGTAAAAACACCACATTTGCAAGGTTGGAAAACATCACATTTTAATTGTGGAAACAGCTCACTTGAAACGCCAATTAAACCACAGCAAAACAACTTAAAAGCATGAGGATTTATACGCCAAATACAAAGTAGAGAAAAAAGCAGACCAAAATAGCCACCTTTTACGCGCCAACAGCAGAATTCTTATTTGTATAAACAGCAACACAAAACAGTTTATTTCGCCTTAAAAATAGAATATTCAGTTAGGCCTCTGAATAAGCTTTCCAACGCATTTTAGAACACCTCAATCGGGTTCCTGTTCGCAAGATATCAATTTTTCAAAAACATGACAGCACTTTATTTTTGACACACAGCAGCATTTCATTCGTATAACAGCTACCACAAAACAGTTTATTTTGCCTTAAAAATAGAATATTCAGTTAGGCCTCTGAATAAGCTTTCCAACGCATTTTAGAACACCTCAATCAGCTCGGTTCGCAAGATATCAATTTTTCAAAAACATGACAACACTTTAAGAAAATACAGCAACTCAGATTTTGACAAAAAAAAGACAGCAACAACATATAATTTTTCTGTTCAAAGGCAAACAGCAGCTGATCTTCCATTAAACAAAAAAAAACAATGACAACCTCTATTTAAATCAAAAACAGCAGCTAATTGTTAATAAAACAGCAGCCCTCCATCACCCTAAAATCGATTCTACCCACCCAATATTACCAAACACGAAATTCATCTCTACAATTCATCAACCACATCAAACATCATCAAAATCATATCACAACAACATCAAAATTCAGCAATCACCTCAATAATTCATCAACAACATCAAAACTCAATATTTACATAACAATTCAATTCAACCACATATAAGGTCACACAATCACCCAATCAATCAAATACTTCATGAATCAATTTAAACAACTACTCCTAACACCTAATCCCTATGATTTCATGGTTTATAAATTATTAACTATGAAAGAGAGCCCCCATACCTTGTTATTTGAAGAAGATAACACTAAAGCTCCCATGAAAACCCCTCCAAGACACCAACACTCCAAACCTTCCCTCTTTCTCCTTTAATCAATCGCTCCTCTCCTTCTCTCTAGCCCTAGCCGTCGCACCTCTCCACTCTTCTCTCCTTTCTAATTTTGAAATTTTGTTTCTAATGAGGGTTTCTCCTAAGACCCTAAGGTTTTATTAATTGGGTTTGGGTCACTTAACGCTAATGGGCCCTATTTGCACACCCTTAATTACTTTCTCATCTCCCTCCCTATTTAACTAAAATACTCCCCATTTATTTACTACACCCCACTCCTTATTTAAATGAGCATCAACACTCTAACCCTTTTTAATTTGATTTTTAATTCCCAACCATACGCTACTTTTCCTCCTACTTTTCCTCCTACTTTTCCTCCCTCCCATAACCACTTTGGTTTTCCCTAGAAACTTGTTTTTTAATAATAATAATAATAATAATATTAATAATAATAATAATCATATATTAAGTATTTCTAACATCAATTTTAGTCCTTCTCAACATGGTCCCTATGCCAAAAACTCTCCAATTTGGTCCACTACCCTATCAAATCAACTCCAAATAATTTCTAATAAAATTTGGGGCGTTACAACTCTCCCCCACTTAGAATATTTTCGTCCTCGAAAATTTAAAGCTTCACACCCTCCCGGATATAAATCTCCGCTAACCTAGACACTGACTAGCGGTTAACAGAACAGACTCATCACTCCCAAACTCACCGACTTGCTACGACAGTTAATACGGACTTGGTTATGCTCTAACCAGTTCATACCCAAGATCATGTCCAATCCATTCGACGGCAAACAAACAAACAAAATCACAACAAAGTCTCTGTCGAAGATCGACAAGGGACACAGAGAACACACCAGACAATACTATACCAGTCATAACAGACAATACAAGACTTAAACGTTCTCCACATTCGACAAAGAATAAACAACAACATAACTATAACTTAGAACGAGTACCAAGACTCGAGGGTTAATAGACTCGACGACTCGATAACTTGGCCGGACAGACCGAACTGCTCTGATACCACTTTTGTAACACCCCCTTCTACCATAACTACTATTTAATTAATTTTGAAAATCAAAGTGCGTAAAAACTTTTAGTGCGAGTCAGCTCACGACACAGGTCCACCACCCAGCGCTATTACTTACTCAAAGAACTTTCTACCCAGTAGAATTTTTGCCTTAGTGGGAATCGAACCTCGTACCTCTTGTACATCTCCCTCGCATTACCAATACGAATTGAGCTAGTAGCTCAATTGGTAAAGTGGGAATGCGAGGGAGATGTACAAGAGGTACGAGGTTCGATTCCCACGGAAGGCAAAAATTCTACGGGGGTAGAAAAGTTCTTTGAGTAATAGCGCTGGGGTGGTGGACCCAGGCTGTTACATTCAACGCTTCCTTTTCCTTCGTCGCCTCAAGGTATGACTGTTGAAGAAGTTTTTGAGGCACTTGCTAATCCTGACCTCCCTGCTTTCGAAGAGCTTGTTCCAAATGTCGGAGCAGAGGCAGTTGTCGAAGAGAACGTCCCAGTTCCAGAGCCCAACATTCCAGAAGTCGAACGACAAGAAGAGGTGGCTACCTCCGTCGAAGCCCCTGCAGAAAATGTACTCAATCAAGAGCAGGAGGAGCCTAGAGTGGAGGGGTCTGCAAATCAAGGGACTTCCGCCAAAGAGTCTTCTAACAGCGCTGTTGTCATACCCCAATTTTGTCCGGCTTAGGTCAAAACCCTAATTTTCAACCAAAAATAAATAAATTAAGGCTTGGCATGCATTTTAGAGTTTTAAAAGTAATCCAAGGGTTTTTAGGATCATGTTTAGAATGAAAATGCATTTTTGAGCTAATTAGGGTTTTTAGGTCAAAAAGGGTATTTTGGTAATTTCACTAAGACCAATAATTTCTCAGTAAAAACCACTATGCATTTCTTGGGGAATTTATTTGGGTCTAAAAGGGTGGAGGTTGTGCATTTTTGTGCACCATTGAAATATTTTTGGCATGGAATTCAAGTTTTGAACAAAAGGGCAAAATGGTCATTTCCTTTGAGGTGGGGTCAACAAAATCAATTTTGGGATTGGTGAGGTCATGGAATTCAGAGCCCAATCATGGAATCATAGGATAGGGCCCAAAATGGCATGAATAAGAAAGAAAGATCTAGAAGGGAATATTCTACATTTTGAATGATGAAAGGATAAGGATTAGTACAAAAATGACAACTTGCAAGTTTTCCACTCATTCTCTCACTTGTGTGCTGCGAATTTCCTCTCATTTCCAGCCCATATTTTGTGCTTTTTCATGCCCATGATCCTTGTGAAATGATCCTTAGCCATTGATTAAAATTTTTGATCAAATCCTAGGCCATAACTCAATGTAAAAAGACCTAAATGCCCCCAACAATTTTTGCTCTCCAAGACTACTCCAAAAACGTGTACAACCAGCTGATTTGTGCTTCTTGAGTGTCCCTAATCCTTGTGCATTGCAATCTTGACCCTCCATTTAAATTCTATCTCAAATCCTAGTGGTTTACAAAAGCACATTGTCACAAATGCCCTTAAAATTGGTCCCCATATAAAAGCCCAAAAATAAGAGACTCACTCACACACACTCTCATTTTGCAAACCTAGAAGAAAAACCTCTCCTCCTCTCCTCCTCTCTCAGCCGAAACCATCTCCCTCCTCTCACCCCTCCATTAATTCACCTTCATTCTCCAAAGCACCTTAAAAACTACCTCTCACAACATTGCCTCTTCCCTCTCACTCAAAAAACACAAAAACAATTCTTCTCTCCCTTATTTCCAACACAAGGCCGTAGCCATCTCCATCTTCCCTCTACTCTATTTCTTCAATTTCTTCTTTCTCTCTTAGGATTAAGGTAAAAACCCTTGATACCTTTGCATCATCTTCAAGCATTTTGCATTAGAAATTATTTTCTTCTCTTCATCTTACATTTTCTTCATTATTTAGCATATTTATCATTTTCATTTTCATAATGTAGCTTGTTGTTGTTGATGGGTGAAATTTGGCATTTCACCCTTAATAAATAGATTTTATGGTGCTTTATTGTAGTTTTGTTGTCATTTCACTAAACAAAAATATGTTCAAGTTGATTGTGTATTTTTTTCATTCAATGTTGTCATGAGTATTTTACTTTAGTAGTAAATGTTGTTATTGTTAGTGGTTGATGATCTAGTCATGTGATTTACCACCAGTGCTTAAGGCACTTTGATTTATGTGGAGAAGATGACTAGAAAGGATTCAACCCATTATATTTGATTTTATGTTTCTTGAGATTCAAATTTAGTTTAGTTATTGTTTGATGATCTAGTCATGTGATTTACCACTAGTGCTTAAGGCACTTTGATTTGAGTGGAAAAGATGACTAGAAAGGATTCAACTCATTATATTTGGTCTTGTCTTTCTTGTGATTTAAATTTAGTTTAGTCTTGTTATTGATTGATGATCAAGTCATATGATTTACCATTAGTGCTTAAGGCACTTTGATTTAAATGGAAAAGATGACTAGAGAGGATTCAATTCATTATATTTGATTTTATGTTTTCTTGTGATTTAGATTTAATTTAGTTTTGATTCTAGTCTTAAATTGTTTATTTGTTGCTCTTTGCAAAATAATGGTTAATTTTATTGTTAGCATTTTATTTTAGTATTAGAGGTTGCTAGTGTTGTTAGCATTGATGATCTAGCAAGATGATTCATCACTAGTACCTTAAGGTACTTTAATCCAAGTGAAGAAGATTGCTAGAAGGGATTCAAATAGCTTATTTGATCATTTGTTCTTTTGGATTATCAAATTAGGTTATTAATGTTCAAGTTTCCAAGCATAAGTTCACTTTCTACCCTTCTTCCCTTACATATATAGTTTCGCCTTGAGCCAATTTTTTTAGGAGTTTTTCTTGTTAATTGTTGTTCTTCATGTATTCATGTTTGTTCATGTAATTAGGTTAAGTTTGATGAAGAAATTTGTGGGTTTAGGTATATGTATGGTTCGGTTTTAGCTAGGTTTTGATACACCCTTTTGATTTTTACCTACTTTTGTATATATATGGTGAATAATTTGGAAATGAGTTGTTTGAGCCCTTACATGATAGATATGCCACTGTTTTGAACCCTTCATGGGTAAAGTTTGCACTTGTATAAATTGTTTGCAATTTGAATTATGATCCCATATTAAATTGTGTTGATTTTAGTGCATTTACCTTGTTAAATTGCATGTAATAGCTTTGGGTTTGACTTGAACTAGCTAGGTTTTGGTTAATTCTTGTTACTCTCTTGTGAATGCATGATATTTGGGGTTTGATTGTGGGGATTAAGGGGTTTCGGCCTTAAGGTTAGAATTTAGGGTTTTTGGAGTCTTTTACTTCTTTGATTTGTATGAATGAGATATATGACTTAGTTTGATAATTATTTTGTAATATAGCTTGATATGTAAGAACTTGAATCTTGTATTTTGTTCTATGATTATGAATTTTAGCATAAATTAGCTTAGTGGCTTGGTCCTTAGGGATCTCGGCCTATAGGCCCTTTTGTATATGTTTTGTGCTTGGTTAGGAATTAGGGTTTTGTTGCTTTTTTTAATTTATTAAGGTGTAATTGTGGTTCAAAATAATTTTTCTCAAGTTGTTATGACATGAGTTGCTTGTCATTTGTGGATAGTTTAGCATGATCCAATTTCTTACCCTTAGGCTAGTTGTTTAATTGTTGATACTTTAATGTCATTCTTGTGCATTCTTGTTGCAAATAATAATGGGCATGCTTGTATCCTAATTATATTGTGGATTATTTTGTTTGCAATTTAACAAGTATTGCGTTTTGGTTTTGACTTAAAAATTGATTGAATGTTCTACTTTCTTTTCTTTGTGGCCAATGCCACCCTCAAATTCTTTTCCTATCCTTTCTAATAAATCTATTTGTCAAAAAAAAGTTTTTTCCAAGAGTCAATACTCTTTAAATCATTTTCAATAAATTAATCAAATCTTTTGAGGTCAATAAATAATTTTTTTTCAAAACTCATAAGGAGGAGGCAAGTCGGACGTCGCGGTATTGTATTGTCTAGCGCCCTAAGACCGGAGTCATGCATACCTCAAGCGTCTTAGGATACTTGTGAGTAATAAAACAAATAATTAATAATTTCAAACCCTTTTTCTAAAAAAATCAATCAAAAGATCATTTTCCAAAAGTAGTGGGGCACGTCGTCAAATGCGGCGGGGTCATCTTTGTTCTAGGTCTATTGGGCATGCTGAGTCTAGGACCGAAAACCCCTACAATAAAAAAACACCAACACACTTCTTTCCTAAGAAATCACAAAAGCCGTCTTGGACGCAAAAAGCACTTTTTCAAAAATCACCGAAAGCCGTCTTTGGACGCACAAACAAGAACTACGTAGCTTTGATCCTCGGCCGGTGAGTAGTACGTAGGACCGGGTTCATGTCCCGTCAAGCACCCTTTTAAAAATCTTTGTCTTGTTCCACTTTTCAAGGATATCAAAATATTCTTTTCTCGTTTCCAATAAAATATTTTCTCAATCAAAAGAAAAGAAAAGAAGTAGAACGATTGTTTCAAATCAAATATTTCAAAACCACACATCAAATTAAAGGTTCCTTTCGGTAGAAAGGAGGTGCGGGAGTGCTTATACCTTCCCCGCACCTAACCGAACCCCGAACCTACATCTCTTGTTTTCGAAAAGACCACCCGCCTTGTATAAAAAGACGTTTTTTCAATGTTTTCGTCTCAAAACTAAAATATTGATGGCGGCTTCATAAACCTTCCCACGTTGTACATCGAGAAATCCAAACCGGATTTTTCGGGGTGCAACAGCTGGCGACTTCACTGGGGACTAACTTTTCTTTTTTTAAGAAAAACGAGGGTCAAGCCTAATTAATTTGATGCGTGGTTTAAATTGTTTGATTTGGAAAATTTGTTCTATCTCTTCTTTTTCTTCCTTTTCTTTTTCTTTTTCTTTGTCTGTGATGCTTGATGGTTTCTCTTGCATTATTATGTTCATTGTGTTGCATTCATGTGCATTTGTTTATTTCTACACTTGCATCGTGCTTCTTCTCTTATCCCTTTCTTTCTTTACTTATGCTTATGCATCATATTCCCCTTATCTTTTCCCCTCTCCTTCGCTCCCTTTCTTTGGTAAGTTCATGCATTTTTCCCCTTCCATTATGATTCCCTCTTCTTAGCTCCTTTTTCTTAAGGTAAGCAGAGTTTTGGATGATTGTTTATACCTTAGGTTGATTTCTTGCTTAGACTTGAATGATATGTACAAAACCCTAGGGTAGATGACTCTCTTTGTCCGGATGCTTTCGGATTTTCTTTGCGGTGGGGGGTATATGCATCATTATGCTCCTACACACACTTTCCTTGTTTTTATCCTTGTGTGATTTTTGGTGAGACAGCCCTATACCGGGCTAGAGTATATCTTAGGCTAGAACGAAGTCATTAGTGGCTGCACACTGGACGTCACGTCTTTTTCGTGGTGGTTTGAAGATTTCACCTAGAGTTTGGCTTTGTTCGATGGGCTCATCACTTGGACGTACGTCCATGCTGATCGACGCGTTCGGATGAGGTCGTTGGCTCTAGGAACCTTATCTAGGGCTTCCTTTTTAGTGCTTTCCTTGAAGTGTGCACCCTTAGAAAAGCCTTAGATCCTGTCTCTAAGAAACCCTGTAGGACACAAAGGAGCTGCATACCCCTGCATCCAAACTTTTTCGAAAAAAATCTATATATTTTTCCAGAAGTATGAAGTTCCAGCTTTTGAAAATCCTATGTTGTAAATAATTTTCTTTCAATCATCCTCATCATGCATTTCATTGCACAAAAAATGAAAACAAGAAAGCATCTCATTCATCATCATGAACAAAAATCATCATCAAAATGTAGCATTCATGCATCATTTCATTAACCTCATCACTTTAGTTCAAATACATCATTCCTCAATACATGCATCTTTCAAAAAGGAAGGGGCATTGGCATTTCATACTTTGCCTTGTCTAAAAAAAAAAAAAAAAAAAAAAAAAAATCATCATTTAGAAAAAGTATCATTCCTGCATCTTTCATCATTCAAAAGAAAGGGGGGCATCAACATTTCATATCTTGTCTTGCCTCTATAAAAATCATTTTGCATCCTACATCGTTGCATCATTTGCATTAAATAAAATTCTAATTTTGAATCATTCGTCTTGCATTCCATTTCATTACATAAAAATGAAAACAATTATCATCTTCATAGCATAAGCATTTCATTTATAATCAAAGAGGAAAAAGCTCCTCGCCAAGTTCATCCAAAACATGGCATTCATGCATAAACATTATTTCAAAAAAAGGACACAGTAGAACTACGTACGCTTTGATTCCTCAAGGAGGATACGTAGGAGCGGGTCCACCCCGTCAAGCATAACAAATAAAAATTTCATTTTAAAAAAAATGTCTTTCTCACATCATTCGGAAATGCATTTCATTTTGCAAAAAAACCTTTTAGAATAATTACACTTTTCAAGTGACCATTTTTCCACGCATTTGCATATCATAATGCTTTCACATACAATAAAGAGTTTTGATGAGAGACGAGATGGTCTTGCAAAACAATCATTCTTTCAAAATTTCAAGGTGTTCCAAGGCATTCAGTTTTTCACGTCAATAGCTCACTTGTATTTCCTTCAAAGAATAAAAGGGCATTGCATCTCATCCATTCCATGATAAAAGACTGAAATAGTTCATCAAAAAAAGTTTTTATATCATGTTTTAACTAATGTTAACTCTCTGTGAAGCGTTCTTCTAGTGAGCATGCGTGCCACGTGCATTTTCTCTTGTTTGAGTCAGTCAATTTCCTTCAATCATCATCATTCCCCATCCAAGTCTAATCCCGCCCGTCCACCCACCCAAAGCGCATATTCTCTCCCATCGATTGCATACCTGACTTTTTGGTTCATTCTCACTAACACTTTAAGTCCTCCATGCCGGGGCAAGTCTGTGATCACTAATTTCCCTTGTTAAATATCATATTCCTTCAGTGCAAGTCTTTCAAAACATAATAATAAATAAGAAAATAAGCTCGCTAGGTTGAAAACCCGCAAAGGGCGGCCTAGACACAAAAAAAAAGCGCCCGATGGATTGAAAACTCGTAAGAGCGGTCCAGGCAAAAGTTAGGGCATAAAAAAAGAGAAAAAATGTAAAGAAAGGAGCAAGCACATATAGATAGATGAACAGTTTTCATGTTTTACAAAAAAAAAATAAGCAATCAGGATTTGAAATGAAGTTTGGCCATCTCCTCAAAAATCCCATAATCCCAGAAAGTCCCTTTCCTACCCACCTTAAGCCAAGAAAGACCAAAATCCAAAAATCACCCTAGACAAGGATCACCTCAAATATAAAAAAAAAACAGTGCATCACTTCTTATCAGCTCACCCGAGTCAAAGAAAGAATCAAAAAAAAAAAAAAAAAAAAAGAAAGAAGAAAGGGGATTCAAAAATGAAAATCCCAAAGCAAAGGAAAATACAAAAGAAATGTCAGCGGTGAGCTGATACATGTTACCACAAAACACAAGAGATCCTTGTCCCAATAAATCTTCCAATACCTTGCTGTGTATAACTACCCCTCCTTCCATAAATCACAAACACTTCCCTTTGACCTCGGCACCTTGCCTCCACAAACCCCTTAGCCAGAATAAAACTTCCAAACACCTCATCAAGCCAAATAACCATCATAACACATCGATCGTCGACCAACGCTGAATAAAAATCATCCTACCATTACCCCCAAATACTTCATTAAGCCCAATCATCCTTCGTCCACAAAACACCACAATCCGAAAAGTCCATTCCGATCAATGATGATTCTTTGTTGTTTTCTCAAATTTTAAATCTTAGAACAACTAAGTTTATCTCGTCTCACGATGTGTTTGCTCAAAAGAAAAAAACAAATGATCGAGAAAAAGAAAGGTGATCAAGAAAAAACAAACCCTCGGGAAAAGAAATGAGGAATAAAAACAACGATGGAAAAAGAAAGCTGACAAAATAAAAAGAGGGACTTGCACTCCGAAACCCATTCAAGTTGCATTAAAACAAGGTTTAGTGATCACCAAGTGAGGCTTCTTTCACGCTAAAAGTCAAGACATTGGCACTAAGAACACTACTCAGATCCAAAAGATGGGGCACTCTCTTCACCTCCCGCCCACCCTGGTCTTGGAAATGTCTATTCAATGCCCTCCCGTGTCACTCCAGTTGTCAATACTTCCAAGCAGGGGCAAGGGCGTTCCCATTCCTTCACCTCATTCAACCTCACCGGGGCAATCTCTCAACTCACTATCTTAAACAAGGCCCTGTCATTCTAATTGGGGCAGTTTTGTCCTTGTTATGACCGGGGCAACATCAAACTTTATGGGTTGAGACAAAATCTTTTTCTGCCCCACCTTTCATTTCAAAAGCCGAAGCATTCCCAATTCATCACCTTTTACACCCCTAGTTGTTGTCACCACTAGACAGGGGCAAACTATTCACTCATCCAAGACCTGAATTGGGGCAATCTTGTATCTCTTGATCCCTCTCGAGCTTGGAAATAACCATATCATCACTCCTTCACTTGCCGTAAATGTCCATGCCCTAAATCAATTCCAAGTTAACTGACTCATTCATTCACATTTGCACTCCTATGCATGCTTACTAGACAATGCTTCAAAAAGAGAGAAAACACAAGTTAGTCATGCGATATCTAAGATTCAGTCGTCATTGGAAGGAAGAGAAAACAAGTGAGTTTGTTTGTAAATAAAAACCTTGAGAACACCAGAGTTTGAATCAAATTCAACTTTTCAACGGAATGGTCAATAATCATCTCAATTCCTTGCATCCAAAGTCTCGCATCTCGTCATCACAAAAATGTTTACCTCATGCATCTAGGCATTTCAATCTATTCATCATAGCATATGCATCAAAGCATTACATTTGCATCTTCACATTTTGTGCATTCATCACATAGCAAAAATAAAAAAAGTGTTCCACGTCAGTTGCACCATATTAATATTTGCATTTCATAGAGGAAAATAGTAAAAAAGAAAAAGAAAAAATCTTTTCATTGCATTGGCATCATATTAATGTTCGCCCTTTATAAAGAGGAAAAGAACAAAATCATTTCATGTCATATCATGCATCAAAGTATTGCATTTGCATCCTCACATAGAAAAGTATGGAAAATTTCTTTAACTTGATTATCTTGGCACATGAGGGTCGCCCAAAGTTGACCGCTTGTAGGGCTTTAGTGCTCGCCTTTATCCTTAGGGATTAGGTTGTATCTTGTAGGGCTTCAGTGTTCGCCTTCATCCTTAGGGATTAGGTTGTTATCCTGTAGGGCTTTAGTGCTCGCCTTTATCCTTAGGGATTAGGTTGTATCTTGTAGGGCTTCAGTGCTCGCCTGGATCCTTAGGGATTAGGTGGTTATCTTTTAGGGCTTTAGTGCTCGCCTGCATCCTTAGGGATTAGGTTGTTATCTTTTAGGGCTTTAGTGCTCGCCTGGATCCTTATGGATTAGGTTGTTATCTTTTAGGGCTTTAGTGCTCGCCTTAATCCTAGGGATTAGGTTGTTACCTTGTAGGCGCTTAAAGTGTTACCTCAAAAAAAAAAAAAAAAAAAAAAAAAAAAAAAAAACACAACAGAAACATTCCCTGTCATCCAGCACTCTGTATCATCCATCATTTCACAAGCATTCCTTTGTCATTCAACCATTAAGCGTTAAAGCAATGCATTTGCATCATATTAACGTTAGCATTTCCATAAAAGAAGAAAAAAGAACAAAAATCATTACACCAAAATCATAGCATTGCATGCACTCGCATAACATGCTCCTGCATAACATGCATCCATATCCCATACACCATTCTTTGCATCGGTGACGTATGCGGTACCTCAATCTAGTGCGGCAACATTGATCATTTCGGTCAACCAACCAACGAGATTCGTGAATCCGCCAGACCAAGTGTCCCTTCGGGACTAAGCGTCCCTTCAGAGCCCAAAGTGCTCTTCGGGACCAGTGTGTCCGCCGGACTTCACCTCGTATTCGAGTGCGAGTAAGTCCTTGAGACCCCATTGGGTCCGATCGAAAAAGGATAGCCGTAGTCGGCCTAAGGCGTAGCTTGATCCTAGAGAAGTATCGAGATCTAGACTTGGTATTGTCTCCCCGGTCGCTCTTGAAGACCACCTGCGCCCGTTGGCAAACTCGGATCGGCGCGGCGGTTCGTTAAAAGGTTTTAAGCGACCTCGGTGTCGGTTTCATCGAGGACCGATACCTTCTTTTTTGCTTTCTTTATCGCTTTCTTTATTGCCTTATTTCCCGTTCTGGCGCTTACTGCGGAGGTTGGTACCAATTCATTTCTTGCTTTTTGTCGGACATCGAGGGTTGACAATTCATTTCGCCTGCGCTCTGGCGGCTTTGCGAGGTTGGCACCAATTCATTTCTTGCTTTTTTCCGCCATCGAGGGTTGACAATTCATTTCTGCGCTTTGGCTTAACGAGGTTGGCACCAATTCATTTCTTGCTTTTGTCGGCATCGAGAGTTGACAATTCATTTCGCTACTTTATTTGCTTCGAGAGGTTGGCACCAATTCATTTCTGCTTTGGCTTGGCTTCGAGGGTTGGCACCAATTCATTTCTGCGCTTTCTTTAGCTTCGAGGGTTGTTGATTCATTCATTAAAAAAGAGAAAGGGGAAAATTCGGGTTTCTCCAAATGGACAAAATTGGTATAATTTTTGAATTCTTTATTTCTATTTTACCTTCGAAATATGTCTCGCGCAATTCATATTTCTTGGTAAAATCCAAATAAAGAGGGGCAGCTGTCATACCCCAATTTTGTCCGGCTTAGGTCAAAACCCTAATTTTCAACCAAAAATAAATAAATTAAGGCTTGGCATGCATTTTAGAGTTTTAAAAGTAATCCAAGGGTTTTTAGGATCATGTTTAGAATGAAAATGCATTTTTGAGCTAATTAGGGTTTTTAGGTCAAAAAGGGTATTTTGGTAATTTCACTAAGACCAATAATTTCTCAGTAAAAACCACTATGCATTTCTTGGGGAATTTATTTGGGTCTAAAAGGGTGGAGGTTGTGCATTTTTGTGCACCATTGAAATATTTTTGGCATGGAATTCAAGTTTTGAACAAAAGGGCAAAATGGTCATTTCCTTTGAGGTGGGGTCAACAAAATCAATTTTAGGATTGGTGAGGTCATGGAATTCAGAGCCCAATCATGGAATCATAGGATAGGGCCCAAAATGGCATGAATAAGAAAGAAAGATCTAGAAGGAATATTCTACATTTTGAATGATGAAAGGATAAGGATTAGTACAAAAATGACAACTTGCAAGTTTTCCACTCATTCTCTCACTTGTGTGCTGCGAATTTCCTCTCATTTCCAGCCCATATTTTGTGCTTTTTCATGCCCATGATCCTTGTGAAATGATCCTTAGCCATTGATTAAAATTTTTGATCAAATCCTAGGCCATAACTCAATGTAAAAAGACCTAAATGCCCCCAACAATTTTTGCTCTCCAAGACTACTCCAAAAACGTGTACAACCAGCTGATTTGTGCTTCTTGAGTGTCCCTAATCCTTGTGCATTGCAATCTTGACCCTCCATTTAAATTCTATCTCAAATCCTAGTGGTTTACAAAAGCACATTGTCACAAATGCCCTTAAAATTGGTCCCCATATAAAAGCCCAAAATAAGAGACTCACTCACACACACTCTCATTTTGCAAACCTAGAAGAAAAACCTCTCCTCCTCTCCTCCCTCTCTCAGCCGAAACCATCTCCCTCCTCTCACCCCTCCATTAATTCACCTTCATTCTCCAAAGCACCTTAAAACTACCTCTCACAACATTGCCTCTTCCCTCTCACACAAAAAAACACAAAAACAATTCTTCTCTCCCTTATTTCCAACACAAGGCCGTAGCCATCTCCATCTTCCCTCTACTCTATTTCTTCAATTTCTTCTTTCTCTCTTAGGATTAAGGTAAAAACCCTTGATACCTTTGCATCATCTTCAAGCATTTTGCATTAGAAATTATTTTCTTCTCTTCATCTTACATTTTCTTCATTATTTAGCATATTTATCATTTTCATTTTCATAATGTAGCTTGTTGTTGTTGATGGGTGAAATTTGGCATTTCACCCTTAATAAATAGATTTTATGGTGCTTTATTGTAGTTTTGTTGTCATTTCACTAAACAAAAATATGTTCAAGTTGATTGTGTATTTTTTCATTCAATGTTGTCATGAGTATTTTACTTTAGTAGTAAATGTTGTTATTGTTAGTGGTTGATGATCTAGTCATGTGATTTACCACTAGTGCTTAAGGCACTTTGATTTATGTGGAGAAGATGACTAGAAAGGATTCAACCCATTATATTTGATTTTATGTTTCTTGAGATTCAAATTTAGTTTAGTTATTGTTTGATGATCTAGTCATGTGATTTACCACTAGTGCTTAAGGCACTTTGATTTGAGTGGAAAAGATGACTAGAAAGGATTCAACTCATTATATTTGGTCTTGTCTTTCTTGTGATTTAAATTTAGTTTAGTCTTGTTATTGATTGATGATCAAGTCATATGATTTACCATTAGTGCTTAAGGCACTTTGATTTAAATGGAAAAGATGACTAGAGAGGATTCAATTCATTATATTTGATTTTATGTTTTCTTGTGATTTAGATTTAATTTAGTTTTGATTCTAGTCTTAAATTGTTTATTTGTTGCTCTTTGCAAAATAATGGTTAATTTTATTGTTAGCATTTTATTTTAGTATTAGAGGTTGCTAGTGTTGTTAGCATTGATGATCTAGCAAGATGATTCATCACTAGTACCTTAAGGTACTTTAATCCAAGTGAAGAAGATTGCTAGAAGGGATTCAAATAGCTTATTTGATCATTTGTTCTTTTGGATTATCAAATTAGGTTATTAATGTTCAAGTTTCCAAGCATAAGTTCACTTTCTACCCTTCTTCCCTTACATATATAGTTTGGCCTTGAGCCAATTTTTAGGAGTTTTTCTTGTTAATTGTTGTTCTTCATGTATTCATGTTTGTTCATGTAATTAGGTTAAGTTTGATGAAGAAATTTGTGGGTTTAGGTATATGTATGGTTCGGTTTTAGCTAGGTTTTTGATACACCCTTTTGATTTTTACCTACTTTTGTATATATATGGTGAATAATTTGGAAATGAGTTGTTTGAGCCCTTACATGATAGATATGCCACTGTTTTGAACCCTTCATGGGTAAAGTTTGCACTTGTATAAATTGTTTGCAATTTGAATTATGATCCCATATTAAATTGTGTTGATTTTAGTGCATTTACCTTGTTAAATTGCATGTAATAGCTTTGGGTTTGACTTGAACTAGCTAGGTTTTGGTTAATTCTTGTTACTCTCTTGTGAATGCATGATATTTGGGGTTTGATTGTGGGGATTAAGGGGTTTCGGCCTTAAGGTTAGAATTTAGGGTTTTTTGGAGTCTTTTACTTCTTTGATTTGTATGAATGAGATATATGACTTAGTTTGATAATTATTTTGTAATATAGCTTGATATGTAAGAACTTGAATCTTGTATTTTGTTCTATGATTATGAATTTTAGCATAAATTAGCTTAGTGGCTTGGTCCTTAGGGATCTCGGCCTATAGGCCCTTTTGTATATGTTTTGTGCTTGGTTAGGAATTAGGGTTTTGTTGCTTTTTTTAATTTATTAAGGTGTAATTGTGGTTCAAAATAATTTTTCTCAAGTTGTTATGACATGATTTGCTTGTCATTTGTGGATAGTTTAGCATGATCCAATTTCTTACCCTTAGGCTAGTTGTTTAATTGTTGATACTTTAATGTCATTCTTGTGCATTCTTGTTGCAAATAATAATGGGCATGCTTGTGTCCTAATTATATTGTGGATTATTTTGTTTGCAATTTAACAAGTATTGCGTTTTGGTTTTGACTTAAAAATTGATTGAATGTTCTACTTTCTTTTCTTTGTGGCCAATGCCACCCTCAAATTCTTTTCCTATCCTTTCTAATAAATCTATTTGTCAAAAAAAGTTTTTTTTTCCAAGAGTCAATACTCTTTAAATCATTTTCAATAAATTAATCAAATCTTTTGAGGTCAATAAATAATTTTTTCAAAACTCATAAGGAGGCAAGTCGGACGTACGGCCGGTATTGTCTAGCGTCCTAAGACCGAGCTGTACAACTCAAACGTCTTAGGATACTTGTGAGTAATAAAACAAATAATTAATAATTTCAAACCCTTTTTCTAAAAAAATCAATCAAAAGATCATTTTCCAAAAGTAGTGGGGCACGTCGTCCGCATGCGGCGCGTGGGTCATCTTTGTTCTAGGTCTATTGGAGTGTACAGTCTAGGACCGAAAACCCCTACAATAAAAAACACCAACACACTTCTTTCCTAAGAAATCACAAAAGCCGTCTTCGGACGCAAAAAGCACTTTTTTTCAAAAATCACCGAAAGCCGTCTTCGGACGCACAAACAAGAACTACGTAGCTTTGATCCCTCAGCCAGTGAGGGTACGTAGGACCGGGTTCATGTCCCGTCAAGCACCCTTTTAAAAAATCTTTGTCTTGTTCCACTTTTCAAAGATGCCAAAAACATTTTTTCCCGTTTCCAATAAAAATAATTCCTCAAAGAAAAGAAAAGAAAAGAAGTAGAACGATCGTTTCAAATCAAACATTTCAAAACCACACATCAAATTAAAGGTTCCCTTTCGGTAGAAAGGAGGTGCGGGGTGCTTATACCTTCCCCGTACCTAACCGACCCCCGAACCTACATCTCTTGTTTTCGAAAAGACCACCCGCCTTGTATAAAAAGACGTTTTTTCAATGTTTTCGTCTCAAAACTAAAATATTGATGGCGGCTTCATAAACCTTCCCACGTTGTACATCGAGAAATCCAAACCGGATTTTTCGGGGTGCAACAGCTGTTAGCGATCAAGAATTGGCTGAACTAAAGAAGACAAATCCTTTGGCAGCCTTGAAAATCATGTTGAGTCTTAGGAGCTCGTCGAGTCGTTTGATTTGCAGCTCTTCGAACAACTCTCTAAGTTCGATCAATCAAGAGACGGTCGAAAGCCTGCTTCGTGAGCTGAAGGCGAAGGTACTAGAAGGGGACTTGGTGGTTAACGTCGAGAACGACTCATCTGTATATCTTGAGGTGAAATCCCTCATTCAAAGAATCACCAAGTTGGACCCTCCTCCAAACGTCCTTTCTTTCTTCATGGAGTTTGGCCCCATTTTTGAGCAGCTTTGCCTTCTGATCACCCAACGGTCGGCCACCTCTAAACGCAAGGTTCAGGAGAGTCAACTATGCGAAGTAGAGCGTGCCTCTCTCAAGGCTGATCAAGATGACATCGAAGCTTTCGAGACTCAAGCAGCCAACGATGAGAAAGCAATCGCTGAATGGGATGTAGAGATTGCGCGTATTGACGAAGAGATCAAGAAGCTTCAACTTGAACTGTCAAACGCTAAGCATCAGAAGGGCCTGATCGTCGAAAGAATGAGTGTTGCTTCTTCGTCCACCCAAACCACCAAGGCATCGACAGCCATAGAGCACTTGGAGAAGATTGACCGATCAAGCTATTCTTGCGACCTCGACAAAGAATCGAGACTTCTCGACACTTCCATCTCCTCGAGTGTCGGCATTATGGAGAGGCTTAAGGCCACATTGTCGAACCTCTGAGATTGTGGTAGTCTAGAACTTTTAAAAATGGCCATGTAATTTTGACATCTCTGCATACATTGCCATTTATGAACAATTTTTGCTTATTTATAATTGTTCAATTTTTATCTCAGTTAACGTTGGCTTGTATTGCTTTAGATACTTGCCATTTATTCTAAAGATCCTATTTTCGTCACCCAACTCTTCGACTTCGTAAGCGCCGTTCGAAAAGCATTGCAACACGCGAAATGGGCCTTCCCACCCTGGTGACCATTTGCCTAAAACTCTATCTTTTTTATCCATAGGCAATAGGACTTTCCATACTAACTCCCCTTCTTCAAAGGTTTTTAACTTAACCTTTTTGTTGTAGGCTTTAGCCACTCTTTCTTTCTGTCGAACAAGCATTTCTAAAGCCAACAACCTTTCTTCGTCTAAATCAACTAATTCATCAATCATCATATTCCAATAATGATCGAAAGGAATTTCACATTGCTTCTGGATTCTTGTTGATTGTAGACAAATTTCAACAGGTAACACTGCATCGTGCCCGAACGTTAACCTGTAAGGGGTAGTGTTTATGGATTCTTTAGGTGACGTTCAACAAGCCCACAATACTTGGTCAAGAGAGCTATGCCAACTTTTAGGCTTACGCCCAACATGTTTTTTAATCAAGTTAATGATGATTTTATTGGCAGCCTCTACCTGACCATTGGCTTGTGCGTAGTATGGTGTCGAAGTCAATAACTTGAAACCAATTTCAGCAGCAAAATCTACCATTTTTCGACCGCAAAAAAGCGACTTGCAGTGCGTGGTAATGGTTTCGGGATTCCATATCTATAAATGATATGGTTTTGAATAAACCTTATCACTGCTTCTTGATCAACATTGGCTAAAGGTATTGCCTCTACCCACTTAGTGAAGTAATCAATCCCCACTAGGATGTACCTGTGGCCTTTCGACGAAGTTGGTTTTATTTCTCCAATTACATCTAGAGCCCAACCCCTAAATGGCCAAGGCTTCACTATAGAATGCAATTCATTTGCAGGTACGTGCTGTATTCCAGCATGTTTTTGGCACTCTTGGCAACCTTTGGCAAATTCTATGCAGTCTTTTAAAATAGTTGGCCAGTACATTCCTTGTCGAAATAGCAACCATTTCATTTTGTGGCCTACTTGATGTGAGCCACATGCCCCACTATGTGTATTCGAGACTGCTAAGTACGCTTCGTTCTCGCTGAGGCATTTTAACAGCACTCCTTCAGGGGTTTGCTTGAACAACTCGTTTCCCACTAACACGTAGCTTAGAGCTCTGTACTTCACCTTTTTATCAGTGTTTCCTGTGGGATTTTGCAAATATTCCACAATAGGCCTACGCCAATCATCATCAATCATATTGTCAATAGCAAAAATTTCTGTTAAGTCAATATCTTCAAAAATGTGACGTTTTTCGACGCGTACTTCACTTATTGCCCCCCCAATTTTTGGCGTTGACAATAGCGTCGAAGGAGTATTATTGTACAGAGAGTCTTCTGAGATTAACTTGTCTTTTATCTCAATTAACTCTTCTAGGCTCTGTTTCGACACTTTGTAGCCTGAAGCAATTTGTGCCAACTCATTTGCCACATGATTTTCAATTCGTGGTAAATGTTCTAGGTGTACATATGTAAACCTTTTCAGCAACGCGTTGGCAATGACGAAATATTTAATAAGGTGTTCGTTTATACATTTATACTCTTTTGTCAACTGTTTTACGACTAATTGAGAATCACCTTTTATTTCGACGTTGCTTGCCCCCAATTCGAGTAAAATTTTAAGGCCTACTATTAAAGCCTCATACTCAGCTTCATTGTTGGAGCAAGAGTCTCGAATTTTAAATTTATACTTCGTTGGAATATTTTCTGGAGAAATGATTAATATTCCAATACCCACTCCATTTTTATGGCTTGAGCCGTCAATACGATTTCAAGGACTTATGTCTAACGAATGTATTTCATATTCGACAACGTAATGGTCTACTATAAAATCAGCAACCACTTGTCCTTTGATTGATTTAAGGGGTTGATAAGTCAAGTTGTACTCTAGCAAAGCCAAAGCCCACTTACCAATTCGACTATGTAACATAGGTTTTGACAGCATATGTTTAATAACATCAAAATGCGAATAAACATAAACGTCTGCTGACTTTATATATTGCTTCAATTTTGTACAAGAAAAATACAAGCACAGGCATAGTTTTTCTATGGGACTATACCTAGTTTCAGCATCAATCAAAACCCTACTAAGGTAATAAATGGGTCTTTCGACGCCATTATCATCCTCTTGTGCTAACATGCTACCTATTGTGTTATCAGAAGCTGCTATGTACAATTTCAAAGAATTTATTTTCGATAATGAGTGATAAAATTGGTGGCTTGACTAAATAAGACTTAATGGCATCAAAAGCTTCTTGATGAACTTGCTCCCACTTGAATGCATCTTCTTTCTTCAGTTTCAGCAATGGCGAAAAAACTTGCGTTTTGCCACTTAGATTTGAGATAAATCTTCGAAGGAAGTTGATTTTTCCAAGCAGTGACTGAAGCTCTTTTTTGGTCGAAGGGGCCTTCGTTTCCATAATTGCTTTAGTCTTATTTGCATTGATCTCGATGCCTTTCTTGTGTACTACAAAGCCCAAGAATTCACCTGCACGTACACAGAAAGCACATTTGGTTGGATTCATTTTCAATCCATATTTCCTCATTCGTTCGAAAGAACGTCGAAGATGGTCTAAATGACCAATTTCTGAGGATGATTTAACCACCACATCATCTATGTATACTTGCATGAAATCATCAATAAAATCATGAAACATAGAGTTCATTGCTCTTTGATAAGTGGCACCAAACATTTTTAAACCAAAGGGCATTACTACCCATTCATAAACACCTAATGCCCCGGACATCGAAAAGTTTGTTTGACACGCCGTCCTCTTCGGCAATGAAGATTTGATTATACCCTGAATAGCCATCTAGCAAACTGAGATAATCAAACCCTGCTGCCGAATCTATTAGCATTTCTGCTACGGGCATAGAGTATTCATCTTTAGGTGTTGCGTTATTTAAATCCCTAAAGTCCACGCAAACTCTAAGTTTTCCATTCTTTTTCATTACTGGAACTATATTAGCTAACCAATCAACATACCTGGCAGTTCTGATGAATTTGCTTTTGAACAGCCTTTCTATTTCTTCCTTGATCTTAGCCAATATCTGAGGAGCAAACCTTCTTGGTGTTTGCTTCACTGGTTTCTTCCCTGGTCGGATGGGTATTTGCAATTCCACCACTTCTCGACTCAATCCGGGCATTTCATTGTACTCCCAAGCAAAGCAATCCTTGAACTCCTGCAGAAGTGAAATAACTTGGGCTTTGAAGGCAGCATCAAGGTGTGCACTAATGTATGTTGGCCTTTTGACTAGGCCATCTCCCAAATCCACCTCTTCGACTGGGTCTTGAGCTTGCATGCGCTTTGTCGAATCTTTAGGGTCTTTTTCAAAACCTAATGGTTCGTCATCATAAATGCAATCGAGCTTGTCATCTATGACTTCACCATTTCCTTCAGATGAAGTTATGGCTTCGACAGCCATGGTTTGTCGATTTATTTCGGCTTCCAAAGCCGTTTTTATTTTATTCTCGGCCATGTAAGCCGTAATTCTATCCCAGGCATTGGGCACTGACATCTAACACTTTTTAAGAATCAGTGTCCCATCCTGTTGGAGGTAGCACACCCTCAGGATAGACATCTGCACCTTCTATCACCTCTCTCTCCCACACAAAACCGTGTGTTGGGTATAGGCGAATAGAGGAAAGCACATTCTCCGAAGAGATATATGCTTGGCTAGAAGACGAACATGGCGCAATATTCGCCATTTGCTTTTCGAAGTTTTCCTTGGTGACATTATTAACGTCAGCAAGGAAATAGCTCTGGTCTGCTTCTACATACTCCACAAGACCATCATCCCTCCACATTACCAACTTTTGGTGTAGCACTACAAAAAAAGACAGTATTAGCGAGGGAAATTAGCGAGGGAATCTAGGTGGGTCGCTAAAAATCAATTACCGAGGGAATTAGCGAGGGAATCTACCGTCGCTAATGATACGCTATTTTTTTTTTTTTTAAAAAAAATTCCCTCGCTAAAAGGGGTAATTCCCTCGCTAAATTCAAAGACAGCTGTAACACACAACAACTGATTTTAAATTCCCTCGCTAAATTTAACTATTCCCTCGCTAAATAATTCCTCGCTAAATGCACAATTCCTCGCTAAATGTACGGTTTACGCACACTCGACACTTCTTTGGTGATGGTACAGTTCCCTCGCTAACTGCACAATTCCCTCGCTAAATGATTCCCTCGCTAAATCCCTCGCTAATTTCAACATTGTGATCCGTGTGAAGCCATGACAAAGAACGTGGTGGTCCTTCTGACAGTGCCTACCACCACTTCGACTTCGACGGCCCCCAAAGACCGGCCGGATTTACCCTCATAATTTGTCAACACAATATTATGGGGCCTTAGGTCCGTATCATACATCCCTATTGTCTTCAACATGGCTTGAGGCATTAGATTAACAGCAGCGCCCCCATCAACCAATATTTTGTTTACACCCACACCATTCACTTTGGCTTGGACGTATAAAGGCTTCAGGTGGTGTTGCATGCCTTCATCTGGCCTTTCGAAGGTAGCCATTTGCTCTTCGACGCAGCCATTATTCATCACATAGTAGCACACTGGCCTGTGATTAACCATGTCTCCAACGAAGTCTTCTTCGACATCGTTTGGCACCGTAATGGCGTCATACTCGCTAGGCAGAATAGACACCACGTTGCAGATAACGTCGAAACTGGCTTCAGAGTCGTCGAAATCAGAAGCAACATCTTCATCCATATCGAACGATGTACTTTTCTTCTTCAAAGGTGCTAATGGAGGGAAAATCCTCTCCATGGCAGGCCTCCTCGGCTCCTCTATCACAATAGACTTGCCCTTGGCCTTGTTCCCAACCTTTACCTGATTGGCTGCACCTATGTTTACCTTAGTATTTCCCACGGCCTTAGGAGTTACACTCTTAGCCGTCTTTGGCGCTTGTCCGTCAGTAACCAATGCCGCTTTCTTCTTCGACCGTTGGTAACGACGCCACTGGGTTTTAGTCATGGGATTCTTCCCTTTATAATTATTTTTATAATTATACTTTGCGGCCTCACCTGTGTATGGTTTGACCGTTTCAGCATTTCGAGCAGCATTTTTGTAGTGTCTACACCCAGCGTGTATCCACTTTTCATTTGAGGGATCTGCTCTTGGAACGAAAGGTTTGGCCGAAGCAGATAGCACGAACTCTTTCTTGACTGCACCCTTACCAGCCACCTGTGATTTGCTCGTCGAGGCTTTGTTCGACCCTTTGACCTTATAAGGCAGGTCTCCCCTTTTAAAGCTGAAGTTTGGCCTCTTCTCTGGCCATTTCCTTTTTAGGGGTTGTCGAACCTTACAGCATTCGACGCTTTTGGCTGCTTCTCTATCAAACACAGCACTGCACCTTGGGCATAGCATGACCTCAGAGTCTCTCAGTTTGCATCTGTTTAGGAAGTCTATCAACTCTTCCTCGGCCTTGGGGTACACAGATTGTACCTTCCCGTCATACTCCTCTTGAGTGACTTGTTGTATGCAAAGACCTCTTTGCACAACACTTTTGATTTTATCAGCAGAAGGTTCGATAGGTTTCGAAGAATCCACCATTTTAGCATCAACCATATTAATAGTCATCTCGACTGGCTCTGCATACATAGCCTCCACTTGATGAAGTGGGTCAGCGTCGATTTGCATTGGCGCTTTGTTCTTTTTATCCCCAAATTTGAGCCTTCCGTCTTCAATTGCTTTCTGAACCATGTCCCTGAAAAGTACACAACGGTCAGTTGTATGTCCCAAAAAATTATGAAACTTACAATAACCCTTTTTCTTCCTCTGTTCGAGAGGAGGAACTTTCAGGCCATTTGGCACTATTATTTGGCCATCAGCTACTAGCAAATCAAAGATTTCGTCACATTTAGTGACATCAAAAGTATATGTTTTAGGCACAAATCTATCATTCTTAGGCTCTACAGGGTTATTCCCATTTGCAGGCCTTAATAGTTTACAAGCATAAGGAGGACCAGGCTTAAGTTCAGCCACGTCTATTTCCTCAGATTCGACATCGCTAAACGCATAGTCGAATTGCTCATCGACATAAGCTATCTTTTCTTTCTTGTGAAAACCAACTGAGTTTTCTTTTCTATTGTATTTACTCACTCTGGCCTTTTCCTCTTTAAGCCTTTCGACTTGTCGAACCCTATCGGCCAGTTGGGCCATATCTCTCAAATGAGACGTATCCAATTTCTTTCGAATTGAATAGTCGAGGCCACCTGCAGCCATTTCGACAAGCTCATGTTCAGGCACTTGTGTAAAACACCTCGCCTTTAATAACCTAAACCTATTCAAGTAATCATCAATAGCTTCAGGTATCTTACGTCGAACACTAGCCAATTCTTTGAGGCTAATCTTCGATCGCCCATGTAAAAGCGCTCATGGAAAGTTTTTCTAATCGCCCCATGTGTACATGGAACCGAGGGGTAGTGTGGTAAACCACGTGAAGGCATTCTTCGTCGAGAGAATTTGGGAAGTATTTCATCTTCAAACTCTCATTTTGGGCTATGTGCTTTGCCTCAGTCATATAACGGGCAATATGCTCGACAGTGGACTCATTGGTATCACCACCAAACTTAGTGAATTTAGGGATTTTCCAACCCCTTGGCAACTCTGCCTGCAGCACATATTCACACAGTGGTGATATGAAATTAGGCCTATGCAACCCTACATTAAGGCCATTCTGCGCCATTATGGTTTCCACCAAATTGGCTATGTTGTCTTGGGCGCAAACATTATTTCGTTGCACCTGTCGAACAACTTCATCGGCATTTTGGTTTCGATTTACCATAACCACTTCAGGGACGTGGTTTCCCATCCCTTGTTGTTCGCCCACAACTGCCTGGGCTTCGACAGTAACTGACCTCTGCGGGGTGTTAGGCGCATAATTCCCACCATTTGGTAACGGCCTATTGTTTCCCGTAGGAGCCCCAAAGAAGTCTGCAATCCTACCCATTTGGTTTGCTAACATTTGGTAACTGGTATTGGTGTTCTGAATCAATGGATTGAACACAGTACCAATCTGTTGGGTTAGCATATTAACCATATCATGATTGCTCTCGTCCACTTGTTGCCTTAATGCCAACAAAGACGCATTGGTTAATGCAGTAGGATTTCGACCAAGCACACCCTCAGAAGAAACGTGTGAAGGGGAGAAGGTCGACACATGTGGCATTCCAGTAGGCATGCCATATACCCCAAAAGGGTATGGTGGTAGACTCATGTTTTGGAAACGTGTCTCTAAACTATTCCCTGTTGCCACATAAGGACTAGAAGGAAGTCCTACACTTTGTGGCAACGCCATAGACTGTGTCGAACCAGCGTTGGTCATTGACATCATGGGAACGGTTATTGATGTCACTGGGGCCATTGTCCCTGCAACATTTCCAGTACTAACACTCGTAGAGTCTATAGTTGTTCCTTGCACCTGTGATACCACAGGGCTGGAACTAGAGGCGTTATTAGAATTGGTACGTACCATTCTACCACTCCTCAAGTGCATACAAAACGTATACAGATAGAAAAGACACAAAATAACTGGCAAAGGTCCCACTGGGCGTGCCAATTTGTTTGCTGGTGTTTTTAGCAAACAATCACTAGTTTTCAATATAGAGAATGTGAGATCAAACTAGAAAATCTCTCTGACAATTGCCATCGAGTTTTGTGTTTTTCACGTACGTAAGAACAGTAGATATGAGAACGAATAGATTGGAAGTAAAGTAAAAGCAATAAGAGCGAAGAACGTAAGAAGAAAGTAAATGAAATTGCATTAAAAGATGAAAGAAAATGGTTCACCAACACGTACAAAATATCTGTTTCACTCGTTTCTCGCTTTGACTTGGAGGTTGAGTTTCTCAGAGTTTTTTGTGAAATGTGGCGACCTCTGTCTCCTATTACAAAGGAGTATTTATACTATCTGAGACAATCGTGGGAAAAATGGTAACTGCTTCCTAAAACTAAGGGAGGTAACCGCCCACGCTCCGCTGCTTTGTATGCTTCGATCGACTCTTGCCAACCGCTTGTCGAATCAAGCCGAATTCAAAGATCGTCGAAGTATTGAGTCTTCGCTTGTCGAAGGCTTCTTGTATCACTTGCTTCGTAGCTTTGAGAGCTCGGTTCGTCGAATTTCGCTTGCACTCCTGTCGAACTCGTGTGCGTTGACCTGCATACTGATCCATGGCCCACAGAATAATGTAAAATGCAAAGTCAACACCATTTATGGCCTCATTTAATGTACTGTCGAAATTTTGAGGTAACAATTGTTCAGTGTATACTTAACACGGTTAGGTCATATAAAAATTACTTTCTATATTCTAACAAGCTAATCAAGCAATCACTCAAATCAAAATTAGTGCATGCATCCGAAGTTAATAATAACTATGAGTTATTGTCGCCTCTTTCATTGGGGATGAGTGATTGGGGTGATCAGTCCCTCCTACTCATGCAGCCAACTAGTTAAGGTCACAAAACTACTTTCTTTCAAATTTATATACGCTACATTAAAAGACTTTTAACGTGATCCGAGTCGCGGCGTCGTCACGACTTTCACTCCTTTGACGTCGTTAGAACTCTTTTAATCACACATATCCGAATAATACAGACAATAGTCACGAACAGACAAAATCAATGCTACAATCACCAGTTACGCAGTTCAGTCACATATACATTAATAATGCAATATAACTTTTAATCGTAATCCAACAAAAGTCACAAGGCACATCAACGGAAGGACAATTAACAAAGGTAACAGCAACACAATTATGATTTTAGAACGAGTATCAAAACTCGAGGGTTAACAGACTCGACAACTTGGCCGGACGGACCGAACTGCTCTGATACCACTAATGTAACACCCCCTTATATATAAAAGTAATTAACTAATAAAATCAGAGTTTAAAAAAAAAACTTTCCACGCACCTCAAAGAGGGTGGTACATTTAATGAAAACAACATCAACATATTTAGAAATCCAAACTCATCCAATGCATAAAATGCATATCATAGTCACATGGATTAAAACCATCAAAAACCACCTGTTTAGTGTTTACAGTAATCCATCAAGTAGTCTACAGCACAACGGAAAATAAAACTGAGTTCACATACTCAATACATAGGTTCAAATCAGTTCAATCCATAACCATAAATAAAGTGCTACTAAGACCCCAACCCCGTTGTTACTATCGAGTCGACTCAATAAAACCCAAGAGGCATGGCATCATCACTCGGAATCACTGTTTTGTCGCCACGAGAGCAGCAACAAGAAATGCTAGGGTGAGTCTCTTTACATAAATTATAACAAGTCGATAAGCATTATAATTAGAAAGCATCTAGGCAATCACAATTCACAATAATAGATGAATCAATCATTACAATATTTTATGAAGGTATGAGTATATGCATGTGTGCAATATGCATGTGGATCCATAATCATCACCAAAATCCCGTCGGCCTGGCCAAGCCACATCACCATTCACCATACACCACGTAATGCATATGAAATATGTGACACCATGACAATGCATTCACAACATCACAATTCATCACCACAATTATTCAACTCACCATTTTTGGCCGAAGCCACATCACCATTCACCTCATTTATTAGTCATCACCTCATCATTTATTAATCATCACCTCATCATTTATTAATCATCACCTCATCATTTATTAATCATCACCTCGTCATTTATTAATCATCACCTCGTCATTTATTAATCATCATCTTAACACTTATTAGATTAAATCCTACCTAAGGGCCAAACCCCTCCTAAGGACCTTTTCTTCACTTAAGGACCATTTGTGACACACCAAAAATTAAGTTAGGGACTTAGGAAAATATTTGACATATTGGGACTAATTAGACACTAAGGAATTATTTTGTCGCGCCAAGGATTAATTTAATTCTTAGGGACTAAATTGTCACACCAAGGATTAAATTAATTCTTAGGGACTAAACCATCACTTAGACACATTTGGGTACCTAGGCGCAAGGGCAACCAAAATGGCGCCCCATAACCAACCACCAAACAGCCACACCCACAAACCAGCACAGGGCGCCAAAATGCTAGCAATCTGGCGCCCTCCCCTGCAACACGCACAAGACACACACGCCACACAACAGTTTTCAGTCACAGGCGCCAAGTTGCCCAGCAACTGGCGCCCCCCCTGCCACGCACACAATCACCCAGCCAGGCGCCATTTGCCTAGGCATTTGGCGCCCCCCCTTCCTAAACCTCACCCAACACACCTCAAACTTAATTTTTTTTTTCTCAACAACTCATTTCTCACATAACAACACCAACATAGCCATTAAATATTTATTACCAATTCATCATATTTACATACTCATTCTCATATCACCATTTCATCAAACATACACCATGCATAAATCACAACTCATGCTCTTACAACCACAAACAACATGTTATGACCAAATTCAAGCATTCCAAACATCAATCAACATACAATCAACACAAGGTCACACAACACATCATTCCTAGAGCTATTCTCACTATAATACACATCCTACAAGCTATAAAAGATGTATGGAGAATCCCCTAACCTTTGCAATTTGAAGAATATAAGCTCTCCTATCCTCCAAAAGCCCAAGAACACCAAAACAACCACCAATTCCAACTTTGAGCTCAAAACCCCAACAATGGCAAAACAACAAAAACTAGGAATTAGGGATTGAAACTAACATCAATAGATAGAGGAGGAAAAATGGAGAAGATTGATACCAAAAAGTCCTCACCTTGAGCCAAGATGGAGAAGTTCTCTCCACTCTTCTTCTCCTCTTCCTTTCCTTCTTCCTCCCATGGTTGCACTACACCCTCTCTCTCTCTCTCTATTTCTTTTCTTTCTTCCTGCCGTGTGCTTCTTTCTTCCTCTCCATTCTATCTTTTTAAATTCTCATTTAACACTAGGCCCAAACAATTTGGGCCCTATTGCTTACACCCACCTCCCCTTTACTACCACCACTCCTAATACTTAAACACCTCTTAATTAATAGAAATAAATCCCAACTTAATTATTCTACTTAATTAAATTAGACCCCTCATTTATTTACTACACCTCACTCTTTAAATAAATTGATTACCTTATTATTATTTAAATATGGCCAACTAACATATTACTTAATTAAATTTGTCCTAATCACTTAATTAAGTAAATTAAATAATCACCTAAATAAATTAGTTAAATACTCACCTAATTAATTTTGGAGTGTTACAACGCCCTAAAACGTTCTACACTCTCAGCGCTCTAGGTCCTCGATGGTACCTAGATAATCAATACGAAATCTTTACTAGATTTTCTCATATCTAGATTAAGACTCGACCCCAAGTTCTCATCTCAAAATCAACACTTAACTTTGAAAGTCTCATTACATATCAACAATCATCGAGTATCCCATTTTCATAAATTCTCTTTTTAACACGTTGCGCTCAAAGTTTTAGAGAACCACACTAAGCGTCCCATTCCACTTAGCATAGCTTTCCGGGTATTCTTATCTTTTGACAGACGAGAGTACCACTTTGAGTTTTCGAAAATGTTTCTCTTTTATAAAGTCGGAATACTCAATTATTATCTTTACTAACTTACTTTCATCGTTAACCAACAACTCTTAAATCAACTCTTTGTTTCTCCATTTTTTTTCCAAATGCCTAAGGTTTCTTTTTCGAAATACGAGCGTGTTTGTTCAAACGAGGTTATACCGAAAATCCATTGGAGAAATTCGGGTTTTCACAATCGAAAACGCTATTTCATAAAGTCTGTTTCTGTCTAAAATATTTATTCTGTTTTAAGTCGATTATTTCTTATTAACTCTCGAAATTCAGTTTTCTTCTTTTCGAAACCTCACATGATCTGTCACTAAAATGTTACATTCCCTTTATCTTTTTACCATTACCATTTATCTACTCGAGTCCAATTCAACTCAAGTTACAAAACAATTGGTCATAACAATAGTTATGACTCCAACACAGAGACAATTCAGCACAGCCAGTCATTCACATCTTCACAATAATCAATCACAGGGATATTCAATATAATATCTCACATAATAATACTACAATTATTATCAGTCAAAAACAATCCAGCAAACAATTCAAGCAATCACACAACACCCATGAAGCTAAAACTCATTATGCAGAAATTCCCCTTACCTGAAACGTGTTATGTCGAGTAGCGAGGTATCCGAGCTAGAGCCGGTCCAGGTGTCGCGAAACCTTCAACGCATAAACATAAAGTCCAAAGGTCTCAGATTACAATACTAGTACTCGTTTTAAGGGTGGTAACTAGAGCGTGATAAACTACTAGTCCCGTTCTCGATATTTCTTTTCCTAACGCCTTATCCGGTTTCTAAAATCATTTGAACACTTGAAAATCGAAAAATACATTTTTCCTTTGTATGAAAGATTCAATTTTTATGACGATCGAAAGTGCTCTCGAGAAAATTACGAAAACTTTTGGTGACTCTAATTTTAAACTTTACTAAAAATTCAAACTCTCACAAAACTTCATCTTGCTTTATCATCAAGCTTATTTTTTTTCCTCTGACTTCTAAAAAATGATGCTTCTTAGAATTAATAACCTAAGTGAAAAACTACTAATTTTATACTCAAAGCTCAACTACTTGTGCTATTTAAAAATCATTTATTTATTTATTTTTTGGATAAACAACTTTCTGTTTGTTTCTTAGAAAGGATTTTTCAGCCCAAAATGAAAAATTGATCATATATATATATATATATATATATGAAAATCTTTTAAAACAGTACTAAAAATATACATAATAAACTTGAATCAGGAACGTGTTTTCAGTCCAAAAAAAATTTAAAGAGAAAAGATATATGTATTTCTTACCAAGCTTGGAGAGGTGGAAAATGGCTAGAAACACAAGTGGAAAAATGTTACTTGAAGGAAGCTTGAGTTTTCCAAGTGTGCTTCATGATCAAAGTGGAATGTTTCGGTTGGTGAGTGAAAAATATAGATGTGGTAACTTTGACCTTTTTGTTAACTAAGACTAAGACATGATGGAAAGATTGAAGATAGCTTGGGGTGGGAGTTAGAGAGGAAGAATGTTTAACTTAACTCAATTGAAAACACTTTAGCCAAGTAAAATAAATAAGAGTGTAAGGAATGAGTGGTAAGGGTGAGTCCACGGTGAGTGAAGTGAAGTTAAGCTTATCCTAGTTAACTTCAAGCTGAAGTTTAAGAAAATAATATCTAGATATTTTGCTAAAATACTACTAGAATAATACGGTTAGCGATAGTTAGCGTTTTTTATGGAACTAACATCGCATCGGATGTTAACTAAATTATTCTAATCGCCGACATAACCTTAACGTCGAACATTTTCATATTCGGGTCATGGTTAGAGTTTTTAAGCGGTTAAATTTTGTCCTAAGAGTCCAAAACGCGCCCAAATTCGGTGAAATTTTGGAACAAAAATTAAACCTCAACCTAATATAATATATTAGGTCCTATATCTACTTCGGTTTGGTGAAAACACAAACAAATTCTCGGGGCTAAATTCACACGCGCTAGCGTGAGAAAACACACAATTGAAAACACGTAAAAGCAATTACATAGAAAATTGAGGTGTTACATTACTACCCTCCTAAAAAAATTTCGTCCTCGAAATTACTAACACGAAATAAATCGGGATAAATCGTCTTCATTTTGTCTTCTAATTCCCATGTTGTATCTCCCGTCGTAAATGCAGTTCCACACAACTTTCACCAAAGGGATTTGTTTTCCCCTCAAGTGTTTAATTCTCCGTCCTCGATTAAATGCAGTAAGCTTCATAAGACAGAGTTTTCTCGCTTGTACTACATCGGGTTCTATGATATTGGACGGATCGTAAATATACTTCCTCAATTGTGAAACATGAAAGACATTGTGAATATTGGAAAGAAAAGGTGGTAAAGCTATTTGATATGCCACGGGGCCAATTCGCGGATGATTTGATAAGGTCCAATAAATTTGGGAGTGAGTTTTTCGGACTTAATCGCTCTGCCTACACCGGTGGTAGATGTGACTCTCAAAAATACATGCTCTCCTTCTTGAAATTCGAGAGGTCTCCTTCTTTTATCTGAGTAGCTCTTCTGCCTGCTCTGAGCAGCTTTCATCTTTTAACAAATCTGTTTGATCTTTTCTGTTGTTTGCTGTACAATTTCTGGTCCTACAAGCATACTTTCTCCATCCTGATACCAACACAAAGGTGTCTGACATTTTCTTCCATATAAAGCCTCGTAGGGTGCCATTCCTATGCTTGAGTGAAAACTATTGTTGTACATAAACTCTATCAAAGGTAAAAGATCGTCCCAACTTCCTCTATTGTCTAAGACACAGGCTCTCAGTAAATCCTCTAAGGATTGGATTGTCCTTTTCGTCTGTCCGTCTGTTTGGGGATGATACGCAGAACTCAATCTCAACTTTGTCCCTAAGGATTGGTGTAAGCTTTTCCAGAAATTAGAAGTAAACTTTGGATCTCTATCAGAAACTATACTAGAAGGTACTCCATGCAATCTAATGACTTCTTTAATGTACAATTACATCGACTTCTCCACATTATACGTTGTCATATCTAGGAAATGAGCGGACTTAGTCAACCTATCAACGATTACCCAAATCGAATCAAAACTCTTTGGGGTCCTTGGTAATCCTACAACGAAATCCATTGAGATACTATCTCACTTCCATTCAGGCACATCCAAAGATTGGAGCATTCCAGCCAGTCATTTGGTGTTCTACTTTAGCTTTTGTACGTGAGACATGATGCTACATACTACGCCACTTGTTTCTTCATTCCTGGCCACCAAAATCTTTGCTTTAAATCTTGGTACATCTTCGTTGTTCCGGGGTGAATGCTCAGTTTGCTCTTGTGTGCTTCATCCAAAATTAACTTCCTCATCTCGATATTGTTTGGCACACAAACTCTCCCATTGAATCTCAAAATTCCATCAGTTCCTATATTGAACTCGGCTGCTTTCTCTTGTCCTATCTTCTCTCTTTTATCTTGAAGGTGTTCATCAGTCGCTTGCTGTTCTCGGATGGTTTCCATCAAGTCGCTTGACACAGTGATCATACCAAAGTGCATCCTTTTTGGAAAGATTTCCACTTTCAGACTTAAATCGCGAAATTGCTCCAACAATTATAATTCTTTCACCATCATTGCAGACACATGAATACTTTTCCTACTCAGCGCATCAGCTACAACGTTAGCCTTCCTTGGATGGTATTGTAGAGAGAAATCATAATCTTTTAGAAATTCCATCCAACGCCTCTGTCTCATGTTAAGCTCCTTTTGACTGAAAAGATATTTCAAGCTCTTGTGATCGCTAAAAACGTCAAATTTGACTCCATACAGAAAGTGCCTCCATATCTTCAACGCGAACACGACCGCAGCTAACTCCAAATCATGTGTCGGATAATTCCTTTCATGAATTTTCAGTTGTATCGAAGCATAAGCCACAGCTTTCCGATGTTGCATAAGCACACATCCTAGTCCTTGGTGAGATGCATCACAATAAACTTCATATGGTTCATGAGATAATGGCGTAAGAACTAACACGCAGTGCGGTGGTTAGTCGCTCCTTCATCGATTGGAAACTCTCCTCGCACTTACGAGTCCACACAAAGGGCTGATCCTTTCTTGTGAGTTGTGTCAATGGGGCCACGATTCTCGAGAATCCTTCTATAAATCTCCGGTAATATCCAGCTAAACCTACAAAACTACGGATTTTCGTCACAGTCTTTGGTCGTTCCCATGCAAGAACTGTTTCTACTTTGGCTGGGTCAACAACAATACCTTCCTTCGAGATCACATGACCTAAAAATTTGACTTCTTCAAGCCAGAATTCACACTTTGATAACTTTGCAAACAATGCTTTCTCTTTTAGAACTAGGAGAACTTGACGTAGATGCTCATGATGTTCCTCAGGGGTTTTTGAATAGATGAGAATGTCGTCGATGAACACCACAACGAATTGATCAAGGAATGGGTGAAAAATCCGATTCATGTAATCCATAAATATCGCAGGCGCATTTGTGACTCCAAAGGGCATTACAAGGTATTCATAATGACCATATCGTGTTCTAAAAGCAGGCTTTGGAACATCTTCAGTCTTCACACGAATTTGGTGATATCCGCTCCTCAAATCGATCTTTGAAAAGGTCGTAGCTCCTTGCAATTGATCCATCAAATCATCGATGCGGGGTAAAGGATACTTGTTCTTAATTGTCACTTTGTTGAGTTGTGCGTAGTCTACACACAACCTTGAACCACCATCCTTCTTCTTTACTAACAAGACGCAGTGCTCCCAGAGGATACACGCAGTCGGATGAACTGTTTTCGACAACAGATCTTCTATTTGGGCCTTTAAGTGCATTAATTCTATAGGAGACATCCTATAAGGGGCTATGGAAATAGGTCGAGTTCCAGAACTAAGTCGATCATAAATTCTAAATCTCTCCGATTTGTGGCAATCCCGGAACATCTTGGGAAATACTTCAGAAAATCCTTCACAATGGCATGTTATTCAATTCTACCTTCCCTCGATTTCCAAACTAGATAACATAATGTATCCTTGTGATCCTCCTTTCAAAGACACTCCCACACGATTGGCAGACAAAAATCCAGAAATCTCAGTGTCAGAAAAAACTAAGGTTTTATTTGCACAATCTAAAAGAATGTGGTTGGATGCTAACCAATCCATACCGTAATTACATCTAGCTTTTTCAAAGGTAAGCATATCAAGTCAACCAAAAAGTGTCTATCAAGAATAACAATGGGACAATTTAAACACAAGTATTTGCAAAGTGATAGGCTTAGCGGTGGGTGTAGAAACAATCAAGTCAAAAGACGAGAGAAGACACAGCAATCCTAATGGTTTCACACAATCTAAAGAGATGAAAGAATGTGTCGCACCGAATCAAATAATCTGATTAAGATGTTACCGTTTATGTCGCTTTCTCCTGTATGAGATCCTCGGACTGGATCCTCAACACCATTCAGAGTGTAAACTCTTCCCCTGGCTATTGGTCTAGCAGCTTTCAGATTGTTCATGTTTGGCTCCACCTTTGGGGCGGTGCAATCCCTAGAAAAATGTCAGGGTTTCGACAGTTGAAACAAAGAGATGTCTTCATCGCACATTTGTCGACCAAATGCTCTGGAGAACCACACTTATAGCAAAAGCGATTTCCAAATGGAGCTTGGTTAGGTCTAGTTCCACTTCCACCAGCTGTCAGTGCTAGACGGTTTGGTTGCTTGGCAACTTGATTTCCTGGGGGTCGAAAATAAGGTTTCCTTTGTTGAGGTTGGGGTTGTACATTTGTGTACTTTGTATATATATATATATATATATATATATATATATATATTCATAAATTAGTACAACAACCTTTCACCAAAAATAATTAGGACAATGACAAGTGGTAAACCCAAAAAAGGTTTTTGAGTCTTCTAAAATAAATCATAAAGCTGGTATTTTTTTCTTACTTTTTTTTTTTTTTTGATATTGTATTTTTCTTTTCTTTTTATTGGGAAAACAACTATCAAATGAAAAATAGTAATAATTATACAGATATAAGATAGAAAACTTCATCGTATGTGAATTTAACTAAATTGTGTTTGAGGCTCATTCATCGCAACGGGAGAAATATTGTTTATAGACAATCAGTTGCCGAGTTCGACCCCTTCAAATGTCGAGCCTTGATTTTCCCGTTTGTGTAGGTATGTTGGGTCATGGCCTTTCCAGTTGGACCATCAAACAAAAAAAAATTAATCAAATTGTAGAAATGGTCTCTAGCTTGGTAATATTAAACACCTTGCCTTGGTTCTTACTCTGGCCGGCCGGCTAGTCCATTTTTCTTTGTTACCGTATTATTGATGCGCAACATCTTTTGACTTTGCAAGTGATATAATTAAAACCTAGTTACTACACAAATCAACTCTTGTTAGTTGACCAGGTTCAAATGATAATCAGAAATTGAATTTATCATTCAGCCAAAATGAATCCTTCAATTGGAATGGAGGGTCCCGGAAAGTACTGTCCCTCTCATTGGATACAAAAGCATTATGTCTCAAAAGTTTGTTGGTTGGTTCGTAGGGAAAACTGACTGGGGTTTGGCACGAGATATATGGACAATGGTTTGGTCAGGCTACGCCAAATGGTCAGTCCGTGGACTACAAATTCTAATGGGATTACATGGAATTATGGAAATATATCTTTCTTCTAGAATTAAAATGCTATTAGAATATATAGTTTGGGAAAAATATTGAATATTGAATAACGTGGCCACATCAAACGATGGCTCAAACTTTTAGTTTGCGTCCCTTTTTTTATGCCATTATGAAGTGCACGCAACTATACTTACAACCAGGTTCGAAATTATAGTTTAAGCACAAGCCACCCCCGTTGCAAGATTTTAAATAAGTACAGAACTATAATTTCGAACTGGTTCGAAAGTATAGTTCTTTTATTTTTGGTCAAGGAAAATATAGTTCTGTACTAAGCCAAAATGCAGCGTGGGGGGGGGGGGGGTGGACGCACGTTTCATGTGAGACTTTGGAATATTTGAGGGTTGGGGTATCCAGTAAGTAGGGGGAGGTTGTAAGAAGTATGTGCCTTTTTTTTAATCGAGTCATGCTATATAAAAATTAAAAATTGTGGTTAGTAGAGTTGTCAAACTGGGGTCATCCAGTCCTAATAGGCTAACGAACCAAAATACAAAGGCGAGTTGGCTTGGGTCAGACCAATTATCAACTGAAGTGTACTTTGTTCTCCAGCCCAACGTAAAATACTAGGCCAGTAGGTTGGCTAGGCACAATCCACCAAGCCAAAAAAAATGTTCAAAAGAACATTAAAAATGGCCTACGTTTGGCCCATGGGTCAGCTAAGTTGGACCAAAACGGTCTCGTTTTTTTGGGCTTTTATTTAGGGAGCTCAACTCAAAATACTGAGTCATCATTGGACCAAATTTGACACCTTTCTAACTATTAGTCACCACATTTAAACCAGACCTACTATTTTGACATTTTTTTACCCTTTATTATTTCTACTTATATTTTTATCTCTGCTATGAGACATCAAAACAATCGGTGGGAGAAGAAATTTGGGTTTCATTGCACAGCTTTCATGTGGTATCAGCACCACAACATTTCCATTGTTTAAATCTATGTTGTATTGATATGAAGGAGATGACAATTAGGCATGGCAATGGGGCGGGGCGGGGCAGGGCGGGGATGGATTTTACATTCCCCATCCTCATCCCCGAATCTCATAAAGGTCCCCGTTCCCCTACCCAAACCCAACGGGGATGAATTATTGATCCCCATCCTTGTACCCAACGGATTTGGGGATCCCCGTCCAACCCCGCCGCAATAGAATCAATTTTCTTAATAAAAAAATAGTTTTATAAAATTTTGTTTTATAAAATGGTCCAATTACAATATTACCCCTCCCAAATAATGATAAAAATTCTCTTTTATAAAATGATGGTCTAATAGTCAATGACAAATCCATTTAGGGTTTACTTGAGATTTTAAGGGTTTCTAATTTAAGAGTGGTAATATTGAAATTTAATACATTCGGGGCGGGTTCGGGGATGGGTTCGGAGTGGGTACCTCTATCCCCATTCCCACCCCATCCCCATATTTTGATTTCGGGAAAACTCAAACCCGATCAAAGTGGAGAAAACCCGTCAAATTGAGGCGGGTTTGGGTGGCTCCCCACGGGTACGGATTTTGTTGTCATGCCTAGATGACATAGATGGTAGGTGGTTGTAGAAAAGGGGAAAAAGAAACTCTTGTCTGTCTTTTTTTTAGTAAAATATTAAATAATAAATCATTTTTTTGACAGAATTAAAAACCATTTTTATTGAAGTAAAAAACATTGATTGGAGTTCGATTTGACATGCATGTGTTATGTTAGAAAAAAAGAAAAGATAAATTGTCAAAATTACAAAAATTCAAGCACGGATAGTCACCGCATTTAAAGCACACCTACTATTTGACATTTTTGTGCATACACACCCTTTATTATTTCTATTTATATTTTGGTCTCTGTTATGAGGCTCCGGATTAGATCACTAAAACATTGTTTTAGTTGATCATCACTAAATTGTTTGTAACTATTGGATCTCTCATTTAGATTCCAAATGAGATCTAATAGGTGTTATTAAAAAGGATATATATGTACTTTCATAATTATATTAAATAGTTAATTTTTTAATAAAAATAATAATACCGTTCCATTAATTATGCCATTATTTTCGGATCAGATTTTTGTGATGATAAAACCGTCCATTATTTATGCTCAGATATTGATAATAAACCGACCCCTTAAATGCTTTGATGAAAAAACCGTTCCATTATTTATGGCAATGTTTTCTCTTAATTGCTTTGTGAAAAAACCGACCCCTTCAATGTGTGGTGATTCTCATTTGAATTGCTTGCATTGTGCATTAGATATCATTTACTTTTTTTCTTCATCATTTGGTCTATTTTGTTATTTTAACATTTGCTTTTTTTTTCCCTGTGTTTCAGTGGCAAAAGAATTCGAGGCACAATTTTAAGAATATTATTTGGTGATTATCGGGATTTGCACATAGTTTATGATTATGAATATATTATAAGCTCTGCTTTGTACTAGTCCGTTGCATTTATTCAACAGAATTTATCCACATTCTAAACATGCTCCATATCCTTCACAATCGAACCCTTCTTGCACTTACATTGTAATGGTTTGACGGGTTTCCCATCGTTGGGAAGACAGTAAACCCGTTGCACGTCTTCCAACACTATTGGTAGTGCTTCATATTTGCTCAGACGCAGTTGACTTCGTTCGGGTTATAAGTTTTCGGACACCCATTTTACGAACTCCCCGGGAATCCGGTTCCATTTGGATATAAGCATCAGGGATCCAAAACCGGTTGACTGCAACATTTCTTTTCGAGGTCCTTCAATTTCATTCAGCATATCGAAGGTCCTTCAATTTCATTCAGCATAATAAAGAAAAACGGTGGATAATCACGGTCTAGCCATAACAAGTATAAAAGTTGGCTATTATCTATCTAGCCATAACAAGGATAAAGGTTGACTATTCACTATCTAGCCATAACCATGATTAAAGTTGGATAATCTCTGTCTAACCAAAATATGGCTCATTCTTGGCTACCCACGGACTAAACAATGGAAACAGAAACAGTAAACAATTCAAGTTGATCATTTGTGAGAGTGCACCTGGTAGTTGTTTCCTCTCTTTCTATTTTTAATCATGGTATGGATTTTGGTGATCGTGTTTACCTTTTGAATATGTATGCGACTTTCTTTTATTGTCGAGACGGATGGAAGTTCCCTTTGTTTGCATAGTGTGATATGAAGGTTCATGTTGGAGGCAAAATAAAACATCTAAGATATCTTCTTTTTAGACAAAAAATTCAGGTATATATGCCTTCTCTCCTTGTCAAAATATTGATAAGAGAGCTCAAAATTCACTGCTTAAAATAAATATGAAAGAAAAACAGCAAAATCACAGGATGCCTCTAGTTATGTGGCCAGAACCTAATGTTGATGGATATGTCATGAGGGAAGCTAACATGTTTGATTTGAACATGAAGCCTCATCAGAATACACGAACATACATCAAACATCACACAAAGTCATCTTCGAAGACAAGTTCTAAATAAAAGCTAGATAATACAGGCTATAACAAGGATAAAAGCTAGAAAAGTTCTAAATAAAAGCTATCCAAAGCAGACCTAATAACTGATGACAATAATAAAGAAACACGGTGGATATTCACGGTCTAGCCATAACTCCTAATATGTATAGGAGTACACCCTTGCACCAAGCCTCGTCGCTTTGCACCGTTGATATAGCCGCCTCAAGTTGTTTCTCAGAAACACGATCGATATTTGGGACTGCAGTTTCTAGCCCAAGCTCTCTACGCAACTTCACAATCGAACCCTTCTTGCACTTACATTGTAATGGTTTGACAGGTATCCCATCGTTGGGAAGACAATAAACCCGTTGCACGTCTTCCAACACTATTGGTAGTGCTTCATATTTGCTCAGACGCAGTTGACTTTGTTCGGGTTCAAAGTTTTCGGACACCCATTTTACGAACTCACCGGGAATCCGATTCCATTTGGATATAAGCATCAGCGATCCAAACCCGGTTGACTGCAGCATTTCTTTCCGAGGTCCTTCAATTCCATTCAGCATATCGAAGACCTTCTTTGGTTTACACTTATGTCTAAACCTCGGAGCCTTAGCCTTCTCACTAATCCCACACTCCTTTTTCTTTCCTATAGCCATCACCCACGAAAGTAAGATGAACCGAGCACGCATTAGCTAATAACTAATAACAATAATAAGGAACAACGGTGGTTATTCATGGTCTAGCCGTAACAAGGTTAAAAGTTGGATATTCACCATCTAACCAAAATATGGCTCATTCTTGGCCAACCTTGGACTAAACAATGGATGGAAGTAAATAAGAAACAATTCACTATCTAGCAAAAACCATTATTAAAGTCTATCTAGCCATAACAAGGATATATGTTTGCTATTTATTATCTAGCCATAACCATTATTGTTGTTGGATAGTATCTGTCTAACCAAAATACTCCTCATTCTTTGATCGTAAGAATTCACTAAATTAAGTGAATTATTAATCCAACACAAAAAAATTAGTGCCACTGTCGACAGAAAGTTACAAACAGTATATATATTAGAAATACAATATTGTTTCAAGTTTCAACATTGGCTCGCTCATCCAAAAATCTCGATCGTTTCACTTCAATATTGGCTGATACAAAACTCTCGTATATGGTGGTGCTACCATGACATGATATGCATTAATTTATCGATCTATGGGCGCCCGTAACCAAAAATAAAGCAGCATATATAATATAGGGGACAGAAAGATCCATCCCGGTGAGTTTTTAAATCATTTTGAGTGATTCTTCTTGATACCCTTAATGCAATCCAAAGAACAAAAGTCGAAAAGTCATCAAGGTAAGTTACTCTATAAAGCAAGAAATGCGAGCAGTAAAGAATCCTCAAAAAGAAGTACTACTAGTAAAGCTTAGCTATATATGCGCAGTAACCATTATTGTCACCCTCGTATGCTTAGTTATACAGGGGCACTATATATGCGTAGCCAGAAAGAATCCTCAAAAAGAAGTACTAGTAGTAAAGTCTATCTAGCCATAACAAGGATATATGTTGGCTATTTTTTATCTAGCCATAACCATTATGGTTGTTGGATAGTATCTGTCTAACCAAAATACTACTCATTCTTGGCTACCCATGGACTAAACAATGGGAACGTAAAGCGAGAAACAATTCAAGTATACGATCCAACTTCAGAAAATCACAAAATCAGAAAATCAAAAAAAGCACATGTATCAATGTCAAGTTTTTTGTGAAATAACAAAATCAGAACATCAAAAAAACACATAACCATGATTAAATCAAAACCTAATATCCCTTTTGTGATTTGTGAAATCATAATGAAGTGTACTTTGGTTTACTGAAATCAAAATCCAAGATAAACCAGAAAATAAGAATCTTACACAGCTTTATCGTGTAATCGTTGTCTTCTTCGTTTCGTCTTCGTTCGTTCTTCTTCGTTTGGGTTTTCTGGGTTTATGAGTGACGTCCTTCCTTCTTTCTGAGCGCCGTCGTTTGTTCTTCTTCGTTCTTCTTCGTTCGTTTGTCTTCGTTCTTCCAGATCGGCTTCGCGTCGTCTTCTACTGTGTGGTGATGGTTTTATTCTTCGGTTCTGGGTTGAAGCGATGGTGATGATTTCTTCTTCTTCCCCCTTTCGCTGGTGTAATACCCCAATTTTGTCCGACTAATTTATAAAAAAACAAAAAATATACTTTTTGTGTAAACACCCAACTTTAATGGGTATTTTTCTCGTTTTCAAAAAAAAGTCTCATTTTGCTCGTACATTATTTCTAATCGCGTACGCGTGTTAATTTTTAATGATCTTACACTATTTTCATTCTTGTCGTGAGCGCGTGTCATTTTTAACCGCAAACACATGTTTTAATGATCTCGCGCTGCTTTATTCTAAATGCGCGTTTTAATTCTTATCGTATACGCGTATTTATTAGTATTGTTGTTTATTTTATTAGACAAAAACAATCTGTATATTGAGAAAAGCAAAAAAAAACTTAAATCTTTTTTATATATTACATATTACAAAATCCAAAACTAGTCAAATATTAAAACTAAAAAAAGGGAAACAGAACAAAACTTGTTGTACGTAGACAAAGCATGTATAAGCTGCTAGCAAGATGGGTAAACTCAGCAAGACAAGAGAAAGAAGACAAATATGCAGCAGCAGCTAGACTTCACAGCCTATGTCCAAAGCTCTAAGTAGAAAGTCTCTTTTTCCTTGTAAATTTTTCTCTGCACACATACACAAAGGGAAGAGATTAGGCAAACAGATAATAGTCAAACAAGTCTATTTTTGTGATGCAACTGAGCTTGGGGAGAGAGTTTTTTCTGAAGAAATGCTTTAAGCATCAAAACGTGATATTTTGGAGAGATGTAAAACCAGTTTTCTAAAAAATAAAATTGACCCATCAGTGCATCTATCTATTGAATCCTGACTATAAACACAGCACCAACACAATCAAAGGGGGGAGGAAAAACGAAAATCAAAAAGGGGGAGAACACAGAGACAACAAACACGCAGAGAAAATCAAGCAGAACACAAACACACAACAAACTCAACACACCAACACACTCAGAGCAAGAACAAACAGAGAACAAAACACACAGACACAGAACAGTGAGAGGGGACGAAAATACACAGACACAGATCAAGGAATACACAGACACAGAGCAAGGGGAGGAAAAACAGCAACAAAAGCACAAAACCAGAACAAACCTCAAAACCACCGCAACTCTGCCGTCGCCGGAGGACCTCTGGTCGTCTTCCCTAACGAAAACACCACCACGCCACCGCCATCTCGTCCCCCCCGTCTTCGTTTCTCTTTCTCACCCCAAACCGAACCACCGTTCGCGACCTTCTCTCCTCTTCGCCATCTCGCGTTCAGCTTCTCTCTCTCTCAGACAAAAACCACTGTCGTTCTCTCCTCCGTCGCGCGTCGCCACCATCGTCACCGCCGGCGTCTTCTTCTTTCCTCTGTTCGCGCGTCTCTCTTCCTCCCCCTCACTCTGGTTTGCGCTCTCTCTCTCCTTCTCTCTCTCTCTCTCTCTCTTTCTTTACTGAATATGGAATGGTTGGAAGATGAATATGAAACGGCGCATGAAGATTGGAAGTAGACTTAGGTTTTTCTTTTCTTATTTTAGCTGATGGGTCGGATCTGTAAGTTATGGGCCTCTCTTTTCCCTTTTTTTTAAGTTTTTTTTTTTACACCTGATTGATAATAACACCCCCAGAATTATTAATCCAGACCCCCCACGTCTTCCCAATAAAAATGCTAGTTACACTCCCTTTATCTCTGTTCAGCACCCACCTCTTTTCATTTATTTATTTCTTTTTTGCTGTTATTACTATTATCATCGTTACTATTTACCTCATGTTATCATCTAATAATATCTCTTTTTGTTTGTCATTTGTTATCACTATTATGATTGTTTGTTTAATTTTTAAACTAGGAATAAATATTTAAGTTATAAGTGTGGCTACTTAAATCCACTTTTACTCATATCATGTTCAATATTCATTTTCAAAATAATCATTCCAAGTTAACTCATTCGAACATTCCAACCTAAATAAAACCAATTGTCATTATTGATCACTCGCGTCATTGCCGTTTGGTTGATAATGATGATTTCATTTTCAAAAGAGTTAGTAGTGCGGCCACTCTAAACCGTTGTTGTTTGGTCGTCGCGAACACTCGAACCTAAAACAAAACCAATTATCATTAATGACCACTCGCGCCGTTGCCGTTTGGTTGTTAATGATAATCTCATTTTCAAAAGAGTTAGTAGCATGACCACTCTAAACCGTTGTTGTTTGGTCATCGCGAACGCTCAACCCAATTGCGAACCCTTTTCCAAGTTATCGAAACATTTTCCCCAAACCAAACCAACGAAACACTTTTCAAAAACGAATCTTAAAAACATCAAAATCAAAACTAATTGTCATTGATGATCACTCGCGCCGTTGCCGTTTGATTGTGGGTGATGATTTCATTCTCGTGGGAGTTAGTAGTGCGGCCACTCTAAACCGTTGTTGTTTGGTCTTCACAAACGCTCCCCTTCAATTGCGAAAACCTTTTCAATGATCAAAATAAAAACCGATTATCATTAATCATCACTCGCGCCGTTGCCGTTTGGTTGTTAATGATAATTTCATTTTCAAAAGAGTTAGTAGCGTGACCACTCTAAACCGTTGTTGTTTGGTTACCGCGAACGCTCAACCCCTTTGCGAAAAACTCTAAAAAAGATTAAAAAACAAAAACCTTTTTTAGGACAAACAAGAACTACGTAGCTTTGAATTCTCCATCGCACTAGGAGATACGTAGGAGCGAGAAGCCAATTCTCGTCAAGCGCAACAAATAAAAATCTTCATTAAGTTTTCCCCTTTATCTTTTAATAAGAAATAAATAGGCAAACCTAGGTATTTTTCAAATCAAACGTAAAACCACACACTTAGTTAAAGGTTCCCTCTCAGTAGAGAGGACGCGTGGGGTGCTAACACCTTCCCCGCACGTAATCGACCCCCGAACCCATATCTCTCGTTTTCGAAAGACCATCCGCCTTGTTCAAAAGACTTTTTTTCAATGTTTTGGTCTTAAAATTAAAATATTGGTGGCGGCTTCAAATTTTTCCACGTTGTACATTGAGAAATCCAAACCGGATTTTTCGGGTGCAACAGCTGGGTTGAAGCGATGGTGATGATTTCTTCTTCGGTTCTGGGTTGCTTTTCTTTCGTTTTTCGAACGTTTTAACTGCTTCCCCGTTTATTTTAATGAATCTCCTATTTTTGGGCCACTCTTTCAGCACGTTTTTTTTAAATTGATTCCATATTTAATGCATAATAAGTAGGAAATAAAAAATATATTGAATTTGTAAGATTGTGATTTTATTAATTTCTATTTGACCATGTTACCCTTTTAGTGATGGTAACTACATAGTCTATGTAGTTACAAAACCCGTCAAATTGAGGCGGGTTTGGGTGGCTCTCACTGCACGGATTTTGTTGTCATGCCTAGATGACATAGATGGTAGGTGGTTGTAGAAAAGGGGGAAAAAGAAACTCTTGTCTCTTTTATTTAAGTAAAATATTAAATAATAAATCATTTTTTTGACAGAATTAAAAACCATTTTTATTGAAGTAAAAAACATTCAGTTGGAGTTCAGTTTGACATGTGTTATGCCGGAAAAAAGAAAAGATAAATTGTCAAAATTACAAAAATTCAAGCGCGGATAGTCACCGCATTTAAAGCACACCTACTATTTGACATTTTTGTGCATACACACCCTTTATTATTTCTATTTATATTTTGGTCTCTGTTATGAGACATCAAAACAACCAATGAGAGAAGAAATGTGGACTATAACATGCCAAATAGTTATTTTCAAATATTACAAACTTTTAACCAAAAAAAATATATATCACAAGATTCACATAGACAAAAGAGACAATAGTACCATATCACAAAAATTATTACAAACATAGTAGAATGCCATGGCTTAATAGTCAAGTGTAATTCAGATTTGATACTAGAGATGCCATCTATCCTCACATGTCTCAGTCGCATGACTGGCCAATCCAAGAAGAGATCTTCCAAACCTAAAGGAAGAGTCTGCTCTTCATTCCCTGGAACAGCATGATCCTCAGGCCGTGCCTACATACACTCACAAAGTGTAAAAGTCTTGTAAACTTCCCAAGACTAGAATCTAGATACAGAACTTGAAAGACACTAGACAAACTCTCAAAATAAAAACAACTATGCAAAATTTAGATCTTAATAACTTCATACAATAACAAAAACAGTATATCCAACCACAAACCGGAAAGAAAAGTAAAATAGAATAAATTGAGTACTACTCATCAGTATTTCTAGTTCTCGAAGATTAGATGAACTTTTGAACAGGCAAAGAGCAGCTGAAATTTCCTTCAAATCATTGAAGTTTATGCGTATGGAAAGATAACTTAGATGATCCATACAAGGTGTGAGAAGCTTTCCTGGCACATACCCTGCGGCCAAATACTAAAGCAGAAAGAAGACGGAATAATTGCTCTAAATCAAATGTTTTAATACTTACATAATCAAGAGTTACATACACATGATTATGGTTCATTTTAAGAGAAAAAAAGATCAGCATTTGGTCGACACTTCTATAATCAAATTCACTATTCAGATGCTTGAAAATTTGAGAGATATAGTTCACAGAACTAAATGAATTGCTTTTGCATTGTGACATGACGAGTATTATACCTTTAAAAAATAGCTTTGGATCTCTAGTCTCTGTATATGAGGTAGACTAGCAAAAAAATTGAGGAAATTGTTGGACCGTTCATTTAATGTACTCTGATTGCTTTGGTGGTCAAGATACAAACCAATGGATACCACGACTAGTTTGATAGTGTTCTTAAAGCTAATATCCTCAAATTTACCCCCAATGTCAAAAAACTGAAGATTCGGTGCATGAATTTTAAGATGGGTGAAACCATCAAAATTAAACAATGTCAACCGTTCAAGCAGAGGGCAGCTGGATATCAAGTTTTCAAAAGCATCTTGAGTCATAGTAACAAGTTGCAGATCAAGACTCTTCAAGTTCCTGAATCCTTGAAATGTTGATGGAGGTTTAAGCCAACAATTATATAATTCTAAATGAGTTAAACTTTGACAAGAAAATAAGCACGAAGATATCTTATAGCGTTGTCCTTTTGATTTTCAAAGACAAACTCATTAATTGACCTTTTGGTCAGATGAAGAGCCCGCCGATCAATATCAGTAACACCAATGAGATCAGTGGCGGATCTTAGCATGAGCTGGACAGGGCCACGGCCTGCCTTAAAATTTCATGTGAAATTACCATAGTATCTCTGTTTTTTATTTTAAAAAAAAAACTTACAAATATTAAATATATAGATCATGTTTGCATCATTATACATGATGAGCAGAGCAGTTTGCCACAGTGGCTTGGCGTAGGGGTGGACAGCAAAACGAAACCGAGCCGTATCCGAACTACCCGATAAAAGATATTGTGTCCGGGCGGGTTTATTTGGTTGGGCGGGTGGTCGGTTTGAAGAAACCGTTTTCAAGTGATCAAATACGGTCGATTTTGGATGTGATAAACTCAATCTGTTCATACCCATACCCGACCGATTAGGGGTCATTTGTCTAACCAAAACCAAATACGGTCGATTTTGGATGTGATAAACTCAAATTTAAAGTGAATTGATGTGACAATCAAAGCTAAGACTATTAAAAGTAGTTGTCATTTGACTTTTCAATGCATCTTTTTTCTGAACCCAAATTCTTTCAATTCTCTCTCACCCATCATTTCCGTTTTTTCATCTCTCTCTCTCCAAGTATTCAATTATTATATAATAAAAGTTATATTCTCTCTCATGTAGTAGTAAATAATTCAATTTTTTTATAAACTTATTGTTTCTCTCTCCATACATCTTCTTCTCCAAACCGCTTCTTCTCCATTTCTAGACCTCCATGGAGAATCTCAGCATCTTCTTTTTTATCTACGTTTTTATTTAAATCTGTAAATTAAAGACAAACCCGTTTAAACCCACCCGAATAACATGTTAACCCGTCAAACCTAAACCGCCATATCCGAACCAGTTCTTGGACGGAAATGGGCTATCAATATGGCATCACGATTTGTGCTGGATATAGCATTTTAAAACCGGATCCGACAAACCCGACCGTTTGTCCAGCCCTAGCTTTGGCGTGTTTCATTGCAGCATAAGAACTCGTGTCGGAAACTGTTAGGGACAATTTTGTTTATTCTTTTTTTACAAATTTCACAAGTAAAATAGAACAGACAAAAAACGCCTCCTCTATCAAGTGTAGATCTTTTTTTTTTTTACGCAAATCAAGAGTAGATCAAGAGAATTTGACTATATTTTTTTTTGGAAACCAAATTTGACTATATTAAGTTACCAATTAGGGATGGCAATACGGGTTTGGCCCGTCGGCCCGCCCATTGACCCGCCAAAAAGGCGGTCGAGCCGAGTATATTGGGACCGCACGACCATTGAGCCCGCCCCGCTAAAAAGAAAAAAACCGCGAGCTAAAGCATTAATCTGGGTGGTCACCGCCATTTTTTTTTTTTTAAAATAAAAAAAAACTTTAAATAGAATCTAATGAGGCAGCCCATTTTATTAAAAAAACAAGTTATCCAGCGGCCCACTCCCAAATAGTCATTTAGGGTTTCAACGTTCGTTCACCTTCTTTCACTTCTCACTCATTCCTTCTCCACATTTGCGCTGTCAAAAATCAAAAGACAAGGTTTGTATTCCAAATTTTCTTGCTTTTTTATTGACTAAGTACTAATAAAGCTTTGTTGATTGCTTTTCTTAGTTCTCTTCTATTTTCATTTGCGTTTAACAGTTACTATCAGAAGAAATCACGCACGGGTGGGAGTTGCTATTTTGGGGGTACGTCGTTCGTAGTCACCCAGAACCAAGGTATGGTAGTTTGTTAATTTCCTACTGAGTACTGAAAGTTTAAGATGCATTTGGTGATTCTTTGATTTTGCACTTTGTAATGAGAGTTCAGTGAGCATAGCAAGAGTAGCTAAGCTATTTGTTGTTGATATCAATTTGAAACTTTTTTTTAGGAATTATGGATTGTGTTAGTTAAATAAATAGTATAGATAACTTGTCTCATCACAAATACATAGCCATTTTCAATTTGTTTCCTTTCCTTTGCCACCACGTTCCTTTGTTTGTTGCCTTCTTGACCCTTCTTCCTCTCTGTCATTGCCATAATTCATGCCTTCACTTAATTCATCCCTTCTTCCTCTTCTGTAACAATATTATCTATCTCTACGGGTTTTAAACATCAATCTATATATCATAAATTTTGAAAATGAAAACCATACACGTTTTATCTATTGTGTATTATTTTTTTGTTCTTTATAGAAGTAGTAATAGACTATAGAGAATTAATGAACCTTTACTCTAATGATTATATTGCAAGTTTGTCCTTATTTTTGTTTGTAGGCACCGTTAAGTTTGAATTTCCAGCATGACACCTGCTAGCCACAATACTTTACAGTAGTTTATAGTTACTAATTACTATACTGTTTATTAGAATATGTTTTGGTAATTAAATTGAATTTATTGTGTTTTAGGACTTTGATTTGATATGGATTTCTTGGCTCCAATTGACGAGGGTGATGATGAAGATTTGGACTTCGATCTTGGAGAAGAGTGTGAGTCAGTGGAACCTACTACAATCAAGAAGAATAAGAGGCTGACATCTATGGTGTGGAAACATTTTACTCAAGAAGAAGAGTTGGACAATTAGGGAAGGGGAAGAGCAAAATGCAATGATTGTAGTCAAACATTTGCAGCCGGAGGAAAACTAAATGGTACTACTTCTCTCAAACGTCATCTTGTTCGTTGTAAAAAACATAAATTTGAAGATGTTAGTCAGATGATGGTAGACATGCAAGGAAAGCTAAAATCCCCAAAGATTGATAATTTGGTATCTCGTGAATTTTGTGCTAGGCTAATTATTAAGCGGGATCTTCCTTTTAAATTTACTGAGTATAATGAGCTTACAGATTGGCATCAGTATTTGAACCCTGATTACATTCCTATCAGTAGAAATACTGCCAAGGCAGATGTTGTGAAAATATACATGAGGGAAAAGGCAAAAGTTAAGGAAGAAATGGCCAACACTCCTTGTAGGATATCTCTAACTTCCGATTTATGGACATCAATTAATACTGAGGGTTATATTACTTTAACTGCTCATTATGTTGATAGAAATTGGAAGTTAAATAGTAAAATCCTCAACTTTTGTCACATGCCTCCCCCTCACAGTGGTTTTGAGTTGTGTAAGAAAACAATTGGGTTTTTGACTGATTGGGGAATAGAGAAGAAGGTTTTTAGCATTACTTTGGATAATGCTTCGGCAAATGATGTCATGCAACAAACTTTGAAGAGTCAACTTGCCTTGCAAAAGTGGTTGTTATGTGAAGGGGAACTCTTTCATATCCGTTGTTCTGCACATATCTTAAATCTAATTGTGCAAGAGGGACTTAAAGTAGCTTCTGGTGCTTTGTCTAAGATTAGGGAAAGCATCACACATGTGAAAGGTTCAGAGAGTAGGATGGTAAAATTTAAGCAATGTGTTGATTTAGTTGGCAACATTGATGTATCAAGTGGGTTGGCTAAAGATGTGCCTACAAGATGGAACTCCACTTATTTGATGCTTAAAAGTGCTCTTAAATACCAATGTGCATTTGAAAACCTTCATTGTTATGATTCAAATTACACATGTAATCCTTCAAAGGAAGAGTGGGCAAGACTTCAAAAAATGTGCAAGTTCTTGGCGCCATTTTATGATATTACCACATTGATGTCCGGCACAAGCTATCCTACTTCCAACTTGTACTTTTTGCAAATTTGGAAAATTCAACGTCTTTTAATAGACAACAAAGAAGATGTAGATGAAGTTATCAAAAGCATGGCTGAAATGATGATTGTGAAATTTGAGAAGTATCGGGATGAATATAGTGTTGTTCATGCACTTGGGGCTGTATTAGATCCAAGAATAAAGTTGGACACATTGGGTTATTGCTATAAAGTGATTGATCCATTAACTTGGGAGTTGAAGTTGGACAACATAAAGAAAAAATTGTACAAGCTCTTTTCAGAATATTCCATTCCTTCTTCTTCCAATGCTTCAAAGACTCCTATCGTTTCAACCGAGCCAAGCCTATTTGATGTAAGTTAATTTTTTGGTTTTATTATAGTAACTTATAGTATTATGATTTATAGTATTAAACTGCAATTTTGCAAATAGTTACAGATATGAAATATTCAACATAAAGTATCAATCTGGCTTTTATAATATTCAACATAAATATTCTGGTTTCATTATAATTTTTGGTTTTTATGTTATTATTGTGTTGTCATTATTTTAGGAAATTAGAGTGGCTAGAGAACAACTGCGGTGTTGCTCCTAAAATGGACAAAGTCAACTTGACATGTATTTGGAAGAGCAGGCGTTGAGTCTTGATTACTCGGAACATTTGGATGTAATACAATGGTGGAAGAACACTAGACAAAGATTTTTAGAACTTTCAATAATGGCTCGAGACTTATTAAGCATTCCTATATTACCATCGTTGCATCATAATCTTCTTTTAGCATTGGTTCTAGAGTGCTTAACAAGTATAGAAATCGCCTATTGTCTGAAAATGTGGAAGCATTGATATGTTCTCGCAATTGGATTCATGCCTTTGATGATGGTAATTTATTTAACGTGAATATGGTTAATTATTATATATATATATATATATATATATATATATATATATATATATATATATATATATATATATATATATATATATATTTTCTACCAACCATATTTATTTCATTGTTTTATGATGTAGATGGAAATGATGATGACAATGAAGATGAAAAAGAGGGTCCAAGTGGTTCTAAGTGTGCATCTAATGTTATTGACATTGAAGATTAGAATTTAGATGTTTCACTCTTGTTTTGTTAGACAATGTTATGTTTTGTTAGCCAATATTTTGTAATTTGAATCTCTAGACTTCGAGGTTGTACTTATTATGGTTTTTTGGTTCTTAAAAATATTTATTTTGGTTGCTTGATGGTTAATCCCTAGTTATCAAGCAATCAAAATACTTATTTTGGTTGCTTTAAGATCGAATTATGGATTTGGACCTTTTGGTTGATGGTTCTAGCCTTCTACTAGGTGACATTTCTTAATGGTTAATCCTAGTAATTCCAATGATATTATTGTTTTATACTTTTAGTTGCTATATAGTTAATCCTAGTAACTTCAATGCTATTATTGTTTTATACTTTTATTTTTAATATATCAAGAGTTTTTAAAGTAAAAATTTGTTAAAAATGCTTTATAAAAATCTATTTTAAAAAGAAGGTGAAAAATCTTAGTAAAATTGAAATGTTAAAAACATATAAGTTTTTTGTTCAAAACATTGAAAAAAAAATCAGGCGGGCCAGACCGCCAACTCGCCAGCCCATCACTTAGCGGGTCGGGCCAGTCTTTTGAACTCGCATTTTTTAGCGGGCCAACTCGCCTTACCACTTTTTTAGCGGGTCGAAGGAAAAACGGGTCGGGCCGGGTTGGGCCGACCCATTTTGCCATCCCTATTACCGATAGGCTATGTCTTAATTTCTAGGCAAAATAGCATCTGGGGTCCTTTAACTTATTTTCCGTTTTCGCTTAGGTCCCTTAACTTTAAAAGCTAACGTTTAGGTCCCTTAACTTTTAAAAATGTGTCATCGTAGTCCCATTTAACGTTTTTAAACTAACAACAACTGGGACTTAAACGTTAGCTTTTAACGTTAAATGGGACTACGATGAAACATTTTTAAAAGTTAAGGGACTTAAACGTTAGCTTTTAACGTTAAATGGGACTACGATGAAACGTTTTTAAAAGTTAAGGGACCTAAACGTTAGCTTTTAAAGTTAAGGGACCTAAGTGAAAATGGAAAATAAGTTAAGGGACCCGGATGCTATTTTGCCTAATTTATATTATGGTTAAGAAAGTTTATATATATATATATATATATATATATATATATATACACATTTCAACCATATAATAATTCTATATGAAAAAATCTATCATACTCATTGAGAGTTTGGTGAGTATGATACATTCTAGGCAAAATGAGTCCAATATTTATTTACTATTTTTTAAACAAAATTAAATAGAAAAAATGAGGTGTCATTGACTGATTGGTTGTTGGGTATCATACCTCTCAACACTCAAAGGGTATGGGAGTCTTCATCTTCTTATATCTACTCATATTTTTTTCACATATCTTATATTAGAATTAAAAATTATAAATCAATGGTTGATAAGTTTCAAAAAAAAAACTTAGCATTTAAAAATTAAAACAAAATAAAAATAAAAATAAAATTATCTCTTTACAAACAGTTTAATTTTGTTTATAAATAATAATTATTTTATATTTATCTATTTTAATTGTATTTAAGCTTCCCTACTGTTCTAATGCGACCTTCCTTATTCCCTCTCTCAATCTCACGCACGGTAGCCCTTTTTTTCTCTCTCAGTCTCTCTCAAGCTCCTCGTTCCCCATAGTCGTCGGTCTCTACCTCGTCTTTCCTCCATGCCTCTTTCATTGGCGGCCCTCCCAAGCATTTTAGTCAAGATCCGCCACTGAATGAGATCTCGACGGGAGAGCTTGAACCTCTTGATTGCCCCAAAATGAAGTATAAGTACATGAACAACAATTCTAGAAAGCTTGGTCCTGATAACTGAAAGGTCTTGGAGAGGTGCAGGGAAAGATTTGTTATCAAACACTAGATTTGGTAGGGTTGCCCATTTGTACCTCAATTTGGTAGATAAAACACTTGTTCTCACTGCTTCCCTAATTGTCAAATATCTTGCAAGCTAAGAGGAAACATTTAGCACTTGTTCGAGAAAACAACCATTTAGGTCTCTGAATGTGTGAGACTTTATCATTATAGTCCCTAAATGTATTGAAAATACAAACACATCCCTAAGTGTTTCATTTTGGCTGCCAAAATCATCTTTTGTTAGTTATTTTGGTCCTCAAATGTGTTTTTGTTGTCAATTTAGTCTTTAAAAAATAGAATTATATAATTCAAAAGCAAAACCAAAAAAAAAATGAATAAAGGAAAACTTATTAGTAATAAAATTCAGTTTTCTTTGCCTATAGAATACTAATAAATAAAATGTAATATTAGAAAATTGAATTTAGAACACTAATAAAAAGACAAAAAAAAACATCTAAATGGACAATTAATTACTCAGAGAGACCCGTTTAAAAATAACTGTATGTAAACTCAATAGATGAGATTTCAAATAATTCACGTTTCTTTCCAACTTTCAATACAAAATCAAAGCTACCGTTCAAATCACAAACTTCATCTACCTATTTTTGACTCTGTTTGACAGTGTCAATCCGCTAGTGGTAACTATTTGGCAAATGTAGTTTTAGCATTTTTCAGTAGTTTATAGAATTTTTTTTGAGTTTATATTTTATAGCATTTCATTTTTTCTCTCAATTTTACCTTTGTTAAATTCTTTATTTATTCTCTACTAAATTAATATTTCCTCTCATATTTAAACATTAATTACAAATGTCTATTTATGCCATTTTGTATTTATAAACTAGTTCAATAAGTTAAATCATGAACCAACACTATCTATAGTTTGATTATTTGAGTAGTTCAACCACGCTTTCTTCTCAATTCGAGCAATCTAAAGCAATTGAACTATAATTGGAAAGTCTCATTAGTTCCATGCCCCCGTCCAATATTAAAAAATTGATAACAATAACTATAGGCTTAATTAACATTTTTCCATTTATACCCTCATAAAATTTTCTTCTTAATTTATGTCCAATAGTGTATATATTTTTATATTCAAAAATGATTCTATATAAACTACAAGAACGCCAAAATCCACTGTGTCCCTTAATGGATATAGTCGAGCGTGACTTAGGTACAAAAGAAAAGTTTAGTAACTATTACTAAAAAGGGTATTGGGGTAATTTACTAATAATATTTTATATATATATATATATATATAAATATGTTATATATAATATAAACATATATAAATATATTTTATATTATATAAATATATATGTGGTGGTTTTGGTGGTGGTGGCGGCAAAGAAAGCTCCGGCGGCGCGCGGTGGTGGTGACAAGCAAAGTCTCGGTGATCCGCATGGTGTTCCGCGACCGACGGCGGTTGGTGGCGGCGGCCATGGTTGTGCCAATAACCACAAATAGGAATCTGTGGTTAGTAGCAACTTTTTCCTCATGATACTTACAACAACAAGCTTTTCCTCATAATACTAACCACAAATATGAAACTGTGGTTAGTGTCCACAAATTGACTAATATTGGTTATGATGGCTTTGTTTTTAAACTTGTGGTTGTCATTTCGTTTGTGCAAACCTTTTAGAAAATTTATGCTAGATACTGGATTCAACTTTTGGCTTTTTTTGTATTATTTCTCCAACAGTTAATCGTACTATCTTGTTTACATGGTAGTAAGATTGATTTTAAAGTTGAACCAGTGACATTGAATAGTTGTGTGAGTCAATTGAATTGCATTACTAATGTTAAAACAATATACATAATTTATTGTTGGTGACATCGGATGCTACTAACCACAGATTTATATTTGTGGTTAATGACACCACCATGGTCGCCGCCACCAACCGCCGTCGGTCACCGGAGCTTCATTGTCACCGTCGTGGTCGGCCACGTGAACTCGATGCCGATCGTCGAGCTCTGCCGTCGCCGGCCGCCACTGAAACCACATATATATTTATAATAATATATAATTTATATTATATATAATATATTTATTTTTTTTGACCAAATATATATGCAACAACACCCTTTTTTAAAAAAAATACCACATCCTTATTTTTAAAATGACAAAACACCCTTATTCATTATCAACCATTAGATCAAATTAGATTAATAAAAAAGGGATCTAATGGTTAAAATTGATTTAGTAAAAAAAACTAAGAAAAGGCTTAATATTGTAAGCCATAGCCGATATAGTCACCACCTTTAAACCACACCTACTATTTGACATTTTTGTGCATACAGTTCTTCATACCCTTTATTATTTCTTTTTATATTTTGGTCTCTGCTTTGAAACATCAAAACAACCAATGAGAGAAGAAATCTGGACTATAACATGCCAAATAGTCATTTTCAAATATTACAAACTTCCTGTAACATTCCTAATTTCGTTAATTTCGAATTAAGAAATTAACGAGTGATTTATTACTCGAGTAGGTAATAAATCAAGTCACGGATATTAGGTTGTCACGAAAGCAATTTATAATTGCTAGAGTATATAATTTAAAATACATAATTGAGTGGAAATTAGAACACTAGGGGTATTTTAGTCTTCATACCACTCACACTAAATGAGCTACAAGACCCAAAATTATGGTTTTCGTCAAATTTGAGTTGATTACGGTTTTTTTTGGGAAATTTCATGTTTTGAGAATTTTAACGAAACCACTATTTTAATTGATGTGGAATGGATGTATAATGGTCTGAATATGTGTATATTGTATCTGTTTTGTGGTTGAATTTGGATCGGAACACAGTTTGGGATCGATCGGAGAACGAAACGAAACGAGAATGGACAAATTGACACTCTGCACGATCCAAGACGGTCGCGGTAACTTCTTGCACCGGTCGTACTACCAGTCACCTATTACCAAAAATTCGCCGCGCTCCGTTCGACTTCAAACTTCTTCCAATCCTTTTCCTAACCAATTATAATTATATAAGGATGATATTGTTATGATTTGGATGTGGTTTTAAGTTGTTTGGTTTGTTTTAGTTGAATTTACAAATCTTTTGGAAAACCGTAAATTTTGTATATGTCCGGGAATTAATGATTTTTGAACAAAATTGATGTCTGGACTAGTTATACAGGTAAATGTATTATTTTGGGATGTTCATATTTCAGAGGAAGCTCTGCCGAATTTTGGTTAGAACTTTTTGATGCATATCCAAAGTGGTTTTGAATTAAGCGGTTAATGTTATGAATATTTCGAAAAACCGTAAAACCTAGAGTACGTGTGGGAACCAAATGTTTTATAACTTAAATGTGGATTGGATTGATTTCATGAATTCATTGGTATTATAACCTATCATAGAATGAGTTATGGTTGTATATATGTAAAGTATATTGAACATAGTAGACGGCCCAATGCGGGTACGGTATTTAATTATATCGATTATGGGTGACGACCCAAGAGGATAGTACACTAGGGAGAGGGAAGTCATGAGCCCTCGAGCTAGGCCCATATGAGGTTGTTCACTGTGAGTGGATTGGGTTCACCGCAAACCGAAGAAAAGAAAAATGGTTTAAGGTGTTGTACTAGATTAAAAAAAGAGGATAGTCATAACCATCAAGAATTGGGTTGTGAACTATAGTTTAAAATTTAAATTGTACATAGTCATCAAGAATTGGATTATGAACTCTAATGTAAATTATTTATCGGATTACCAGTGATTGATTGTGTATTGTAATTCATATTGAATTACTAATAAATGGGCGTACTTAGGTTGGGAGGAACCTCTCAATGCTATTGACCAATTCGGAAAGGAATTGGGTGCGCCAAGGTGTACTTAGGTTGAGAGGAAACTTCCAACGCTATTGACCAATTCGGCGAGGGATTGGGTGCGTCATAAATAATCTTTATGAAAGGAAAAATGTTTTATAATGGGACCGAGTGATAGGTAAGGGGTCACGGTAAGACTCACTGGAGTTTTGTAATCTCACCCTAAAAATGTTGTTGTTTTCCAGAGAAACAGGAAAGAAGATCCTTTATGGCACGAGTGGATGGCGTGCTCGAGAAGGAAATGGAAGACGTAGTTCTTCTATTATTAGTTATGGTTTTCCTTGTATCTTTATATACGATTTATAACTTGAATTTGTATCTATGTTATGTATCGTTTCCGCTATTCTTGTAAAGATGTAAAGCTAGCAGAATTGTATCTCTGATGTATGCTAAAAAGGTACACTTGAGTATTTCTATTAGATAGAAATATGAGGGTGTTACACTTCCAACCAAAAAAAAATCACAAGATTCACATAAATTGCAAACATAATAGAATACCATGGCTTACGAGTTAAGTGTAATGGTGAACATTCAACACAACATAGATAACATGGTACTATGACCAGGTCCACTTTACAAGAGATAACGCAGCTTTTTCAGATATTGAATAACCGCACGGTCTCTTATAAAGTGGACCAGAGGTAGTATTATACAATTAAAAGCTCAAGAAAAGCATTACTAAGAATCCGTGTAGAGAACTTCAAACTCATCTGAAGCTTGATAGGTTATTAAATATATGGAGGGTAAGGGAATAAAGTGTAAGGGAAGCGAAATGAGAGTTTGTTGTAACCATTTGCTTATGTGGCAAAGTGGAGGAAAATGTAAGTGAGTGCTATAAATAGTAGTGGGAGGGAAATTAGAAGACAACTAAAATTGGAAATAGACCTAGGGTCTTTGGGATGATAGGTCTCTATAGTGCCTTTGGTTACTTTTATATTCATTATCTTTCTTTGTATGTCTGTTTTCCACCATTACAGTAGCTCTAGGAGCTTCCATTGTCATTGTATCTGATTCATTTCCTTATAATACAACAGTCCTCATTTTATTGCTTTCATTACGTATTCTGGTACCTATCAATTGGTATCAGAGCATTCGATCCAATGGAATGCTCAGAGAGATACGTGCAAGTTAAAGCAGATGCTGATCTAGAGAATCGTATGGATGCGATAGAGCATCGTGTGGATAACTTAGAGCATCTTATGGAGTGTGCGGAAGCCAAGCTTGAAGAAATCAAGCGACAATTCAAATTGCTAGAACCAGCTGTGAGTAGATTGGTGAAGGAAGAAATTCATTCAGTTCTAGAACATGAGGAATCTGATTGCCTTACACCATTGAAGCTGGAAATCAAAGGAGAACAAGGTGGGATCAAGAAGGAAGCACTCCAAGTGAGTGATGGCAGCAACAGAATCAAAGAGATCACCGTTGTCGCACCAGAAAGAGGCGTACAACACATTCAAGTCACATCGGACGAGATAGACCAGATAAGTACGGCAAACAAAGCAGATCGACGCCGCCACAATGCCAACGATAAGCCACAAACAGATCTACAGGTTGGAGAGCCTCTCAAAGCCAAAATAGGGAAGAGCGTAGCATGCGATCTTCATCCGTCAACACAGGTACCCCCGAAACCGCCGGACTTGGACGCAACCACGGCGGAGGTGGTGACATGTAGCGATTTCGAGGAGCAGCATCTTTCTCTCTCAAAGGGGGAACGCAATCGGGATGTAGGGAAGAAGAAATCGAGACCGGAAGGTAGACAAGAAGGAGTGGTTCTGAGCGGTGATGAAGCAGAGGCGCAACCAGAAGAAGAAACGACGGAGGCGCTGCCGGAAGAATCGCCGTCAGAGAAAGAAGACAGCGGAGCAACCATGGAAGGGGTGGAAATCGTTCGCGATGCAAGGAAAACTCACTCTCTCGTAACTGAATGGTGCGACGTGTTTGGGAGGGAAAGTGGAGTCAGCACTGACGGGTTCTTAGGGGAAGTGGGCTTCTTAATTGACCCAATGGGTCACCCCAAAGATTTGATATGTACACCTCCCAATTTACTAACAGGAGTGGGTGCTACAAGCAAAGAAAAGGAAGGGGCCGTAAAGAAGAAAGACTCAAGTTGTTGGGGAATTAGAGGATTTGGACCTCACTTATAACTCAGTGGGCCAAGCCCAAGATCAGGTTAGTAAGTTTGGCTATTTTTATATAGAAAGTGAGGTGTTAACAGTAGCAAGTGAAAGAAAAAATTAAAAACCCCACCTATGTACAATTCTGGTCAGTGCTCATGCTTGCAATTGGGGGCTCAAAAACATAAATATGACCACTTATAGTTATAGAGGCCGAACATCACCAACACTGACTATAGACCAGCTCTTTAATTTTTCTCTTCCACTCCAGAATTCTCAAGGTGTGTCTATTAATATTGAAGTTGAAGAGATTATAACATCTTTGAAAAACAATTCTGGTTTTGCTAAATCTAAGTGGCACAAGCTTATGGTTGAAAACTTTATTCGAATGGTGGAGTCTCCACTTGCTCATAAGTGGGATCCAGGTGGCCTTACAAGAGATGGGTGGAATCCAAGTGGCACTAAAAGAGAGGAGGTCATACAAGAAATTTCCATGGCCCAAGTTGAGAGGAATGGTCAATTGAACTATGAACAAGGTACATGCAAATTAATTTTCAAGGCTCTTGTTATTTGCATGACAAATTTGTACTTGTGTGGCTACCATGGATATAATTCAGAGGTTCACAAATTATTGTTGTCACTACATTCTAATGATCTCATAGTAGTTAAATCACAGACTGATTACGTGGCTTTAAGGCTTGAGGAGTCTACGTGGTTGGTACTATTTTTTGAAGGAGGAGCAATGATGACATTGGCAAGAAGGTGGAATGGGGTTTTGATGTTTGAGTTGGTGAATAGTGGAGCTTTGCATAGTTTCATTTCTCACAGAGTTATGATCTTAGTGTTGTATGTAATTCCAACTTATGAAGGGGGAGCTCATAAAGGTGAAGACCTTGAGAATCTAACTCAAGCATGGCTACAAAATAGGAAGGAGATTTTGGTTGAGCACTTGATGCAAGGGTTAGAGTCTTCAAGAGTTGCAATGGCAGAAAGACATCACAAGCAATGGGATCCGGGACAACTCAATTGTCCTATGACAGCTGCTGCTTATGGATATCATTGGCATGTTTTCTTCAATTTCCTTGGCTCGCTCAACAGTGTAATTGACAGAGGCAGAGTATCAGTTTCTTGCATCGCATCATGCTTCAAGTTGTGGGATCCGGGTGAACTATACTCAGCTTTTTGCATTATTGAGACATCTTGCTTCAAGCTATGGGATTCGGGTGGAAGAGTATTATTTGTTTGTTTTGATATCTTCACCTTGAGGACAAGGTGAATGTTTAGGGGGGAGTATTGATAGGTTATTAAATATATGGAGGGTAAAGGAATAAAGTGTAAGGGAATGGAAATGAGAGTTTGTTGTAACCACTTGCTTATGTGGCAAAGTGGAGGGAAAATGTGAGCATTAGTGAGTGCTATAAATAGTAGTGGGAGGGAAATTAGAAGACAACTAAGAATTGGAAATAAACCTAGGGTCTTTGGGAGAGATAGGGCCTCTATAGTGCCTTTGGTTACTTTTATATTCATTATCTTTCTTTGTATGTCTGTTTTCCACCATTACAGTAGCTCTAGGAGCTTCCATTGTCATTGTATCTGATTCATTTCCTTATAATACAACAGTCCTCATTTTATTACTTTCATTATGTATTCTGGTACCTATCAAAGCTCTCCTGAACCGCAATAGTTCTTTCATCATCTCAGATCCGACGTCTAAATGAGGCTTCACAGTCATATTTTCTAGCACAAGACAGCATAGAAGTAGAGATTGGATAAAATATAATTCGGATTTGATACCAGTGATGCCATCTATCCTCACATTTCTCACTCGCATGACTGGCCAGTCCAAGAAGACATCTTCCAAACATAAAGGAAGAGTCTGCTCTTCATTCCCCGGAACAAAATGCTCCTCATGTCGTGCCTACATAAAATTGTAATCACAAAGTGTAAAAAGTCTTATAAACTTCCAAGACTAGATCCAAAACTTGAAATTTCTAGACAATCTTCAAAGCAAAACAACTATGCAAAATCTAGAGTTTAATAACTTCATATAATAACAAAAGTAGTATATTCAACCACAAACCAGAAATAAAAATAAGCTAAAATAAATGAGTACTACTCACCAGCATTTCTAGTTCTCGAAGAATAGGCGAGCTTTTGAACAGGCAGTTAGCAGCTAAAATAAATGAGCTCTAAATCAAATGTTTTTTTTTTGGAAAGATAAATCAAATGTTTTTAATACTTCCAAATCAAGAGTTGCATACACATGAATATGGTTCAATTTAAGAGAAAAATGATATCAGCATTAGGTCATTTCTATAATCAAATTCAATATTCAGATGCTTGAGAATTGAGAGATATAGGGCTCGTTTGGAATGACTTATTTTTGAGCTTAAGAAAAAATAAACATGCAAATAAATAAGCTTTTATGTTAATCCATAAGTTCTCACTAACTAAAATTGTATCTCCATAAGTTTTTGTTTTTCATAAACAACCTCGATGCTCTTATGAATAATACATAAAAAGCTATTTGAATAAACTCAAAAATAAATAAATCCAAACGAGCCCATAATTCAAAGAACTAAATGAATTGCTTTTTGCATTGTGACATGATGAGCATTATACCTTTAAAAATAGTTGTGGATCTCTAGGCTCTATATATGAGGTAGACTAGCAAAAAATTTGAGCAAAATGTTGGACCGTCCATGTAGTTTGAAAGCATTCTCAAAGCTTTGATTGCTTTTGTGGTCAAAATACACACCAATGGATACCACGGCTAGTTTGAAAGCTAATATCCTCAAACTTACCCCCAATTTCAAAAGACTGAAGATTCGGTGCATGAATTTTAAGATGGGCGAAACCATCAAAATTAAACAATGTCAACTGCTCAAGCAGAGGGCATTTGGATATCAAGTTTTCAAAAGCATCTTTAGCCATAGTAACACATTGCAGATCAAGACTCTTCAAGTTCCTGAATCCTTGAAATGTTGATGGAGGTTTAAGCCAACAATTGAATAATTCTAAATGAAAAACGCCTACACTTTGAGAGTGATTTCTTGCTACAACAAACAAAACCAAAAAAAGAAACATTAATTTATCGGAATAAGAATAAAAATTAAGAGTCAATCCAATAATGTTGAAGTAGTCGAGATGCAGAATAAGCAAAGTGAAAGCCATGGCGATGGTCGATTGAAATCCTAAAATCCAATTACCGAATATGGGGCTTGAAAGATCAAGTGCGCAAGTGGGGTCGGTGAGATACGAAGACAACGTCGAAGAGCCTCACACTCATAGGGAAATCAACAATGATCTACAAATCAATTGAATTTGAGATTGTGCATATGAAAAGGATCGACTCAAATAGAATTCAGAATTTTGGAGACCTAATTGAAGATCACGAACTAGTAGTACTAGTAAGGAATGACCTAAAACATAATGTTTTTTTTTTTTTTTATTTACCTGCACCCCTTCCCCATCTACCCCACATATACTGCAAAAAGACCACAATACCCTTAACAAAATTTAAAAACCCCAAAATATCTATCGCTAAAATAAAATATATAAATCGTGTATATATATATATATATATATATATATATATATATATATATATATATATATATATATGAGTGGGTCTATAATCAGCTCTTAAACTACTATTCATCCATTGTTGAGCGCCAAATGGAACAATCTAAATGGACCCAACACATTTATATTTTTAACTAGCCCTACGATCCGTCCGATGGGACGAGTTGGCTAACGATTGATTAAATACTAAACCTCTAATGAAAAGCAAAGAAAAGAAATACAACAATGGATAATTTGCTCCAATCTTTTACAATTAAGTAGGAATTTTGTTTAATTTGTGTTGATGTAATAGCAATGTCAAAAAGGAAATTCGCATAATAATGTAATACACCGTGGGTAAATCGCGACAGATACGGGGCGGGTAGTTTAACGGGTACTCGCTAGTTGAATAAATGGATAATTAGACTACCAGTTAATAAATAGGCGGAGCAGATTTTGAGGTAATCGTGCTTGCATGTACCCATACCCGTAATAAATATACTTATTTGGAAAAAATTCTATGTGTAGATGTATCAAGTTGGAAACTTTAACTATTGATTGGTCTTTGAATTTATGTATGTCTCCAGTGAAAAAGCCAAAACACGTTGCAAATAAGGAAGGCAAGGGAAAAAAAATAAAAAGTGGAAACAAAAAATAGGAAGGCCATTGAACAGAAAATTGACCATAATTTCAATTTTATTGGTATAACATAATGACTTAATAAATTAATTAGAAGTCTTAAATAATAATGTAAAAAGTAAAAATTGTAAAACCTTAAAATATAAAAGAAGGAGAAAAATGAATAAACAACAAAAAGTACAAAATAAAAACTGGAACCAAAAAGGAAAGAAGATAAATTTAAATTAGAAGTGTAAGTTAAAAGTGTTTCTTTAACAAAGACTTGGAATTGAACATCCACAGATAATAAGAAAAAAAGTCTAATTTGAAGAAAAACTTAACCCATAATTAAAGAAAAAAGAAGAAAAACACAATTAGAAAGTGAAACACATATGTAGGTATCATGTTGAGTTTGATTTTAAACTAAATACCAATTTAAGTATTTCTTCTAATATTCGTTGGTATGAAATTATCAAAATAAATGAGGAAACATGAAATTGGGCATGTAAGTTTTTTTCCTGGATCCTAAAATACCTCAAAACACAATGCCTAACATCACACTTTATAAAAAAAAAGTAAAAGTAAGAAGTGAAAAAAAAAACAACTGAAAAAATAAACCATTGAAAAATAAAAGAAGAAAAAATTCCAATACTGTGTGAATGGATAGAGATGTTACATTATTCATTGGTTGTTGGTTTTTTCAAAGATTATGACGTTAGCAAGGTAAAGCATGAAGCTAAAAATATATTGTTGGACACAATATCATGTAAAGAAGAAGACACGTAGGAAGGGAACAAAAATTGGGAGGAGAACAAAAAATTATTGCCGCTTCAATTGCAATTCTATGACAAGCAGCATACATTGTTAAGATTTTTAATAGAAATAAACACTCCCACCCGAACTACATATTTGAATATGGTATCAGCGTTCCTTCTCTTATACTCAACTTCTCCTATTCCTATAATGACTTTTCTCTTTCTCAAGAAAATAAATTCTGCCCACACTTTTCTCTCTCTTCAAAAGAAATTGAAGCTCTTCTTTCTCCCTCTTTCAAACTCACCACCACGGCCACTCACCTCAGAGCATGGTTCACCTCCGTTTGACCTCTTGGCTTTGAAACCACCACATATTTCTTCTCTCTTTTGCGATCTACCCTCCTCACCGAATGGTTTTTCAAAACTGAGAAGTATTTGCCAACTCTTCGTTTTGGAAGTGAAGGTTTTGGTTTTAATTTTCAACATCATCTCTAACATGTTTCATCTTTGTTTTTTTTCATCAAGATGGATTCTGTGTTTTCTTTATTTTTTTTCATGTTTTCCATTAAGAAAGGTAGTTTTTTTTGTGTGTCTTTTTCAATTTTCGTAGTTCAATAATAGGTGAGAAATAGTGTATTCACAATTTTTTCTTCAAGTAGAATGTATAACCCGCAATTGTTCAAAAGCAGTGTCAAAAGGGTAAGAGAGAAAAGAGACCAAGAGGGAGAAAAGAGAGAGGGGTGATTTTTACAATTTCAACTGCTATGGTCTTCTTCAGGAATGAGCGTGGATACAAAGGCATGGGGTAACAGTATTTTAGAGGCATTTGGAAGACAAAACGCATTGCAGTTCAAAAGGGCATTTTGATAATTTTTTTATGTGGATATCTATTGTTACGTTAATTAATTAATAAGACACATTATTGTGCCATTTCATTTATTTATTGAGATATTTTTAAAAAAAAATCTTTAAACCAAAATCAAAACTCAAAGTTAATTCATATGATGAATCCTAATTCCACTATCGGTCTCTTTATCCTATTCCTCTCTTCTTCTTCCTCTCAGAACTTTTGTGTGTTTCTATAAAAATGAAGTGTTTGTTAAATCTTTTTGAGATTAGCAAGTCATGAAATATTGTACGCTTCTTTGTAAGAACATTATATAATCATCTTCCCGTGCAGAGCACAAAAGTCCCCTTTGCGTTCATTATAACCTCCTAGATTTTCATCGTTTAATCACCGGCCTATGCGTAGCACAGGTGTTTTCTCTAGTGTGTGTGTATATATATATATATATATATATATATATATAATTAAAATTATATATTTTAAATAAAAATAAATTAGATATGAATAATTTAGGCTAAAAAATGGGTTTAGTGTGTAGTTCGTTAACACGTGACGATGTTATACGTCGAACAAATAATTTAGGCTAAAAAACCGATTTTCGGGCAACCTACTCCGATTGTAATGAAACCGCAACCATTAAATCCGAAATAAATCAAGGACCAAGTCTCCCTTAGAAAGGTCTTCTTATGGGACTACGGGCTCAAAATCCTAAATTCCATCATTTACTATTTTTTATTAACTTTTTTAATTTTTCATAGTCTCCAAAAAATCTAAAAAAATTTGCATTGCCTTATTTTGGTTTTGTTAGTTTTTTAGTGGTGTTTTTATAATTTTTTGATTAGTTTTGACTCTTTAACAAATTTTTAGTAGCCTTTAAGTAACACTTTTAAAAAAAAAAAAACCAAATAAAATACAAATTTTTTAAATACAAATCGTATATACATCAGGTAGGGGTATATACGACTTTGAATATTTATAGGGTCGTATATACCCCCACAACACGTATATATGATGCCCTTCTAAAAATGCAATCGTATTTACGTGCAACCACAGTATATACGACGCTTTATTTGTGTGAGGCGTATATATGTTCCAAAACATATATACGATTGATATATTTTTTTAAAAAAAAAATACATTTTTAAAGGGAATTTTGGGGTTCTTAAAATATGTGGGGGTATAAAAAAAAAGACCCTTGTTTTTTTATACCCCCACCACTTCGCCCAATACCCCCACATACTTTCTTAATCCCAAAAGTACCTTTGACATAATTGACAAAGTTTTGACTTTTTAAGATTCTCTCTGCTGGGACCCATATTATCTAGAATTTGTATATACCTCAATGTAAGGTATATACGATTGGAATTTAAAATGCATTTTGACTAGATAAAAAGTCAAGTCGTATATACCTCAATGAGAGATATATACGATTGGACCATATTTAATGGCATTTAGTGCTTCGTATCAACCTATCGTATATAGGTATATACGATTGGAAATCGTATATACGTAGGGTAACTGTAGGGACCGAAAAATCCGAGAACAGATTCTTTGAAGTTCGAAAGGAAGTCGCCACCGAAATTCTAGTTTAAGGGCAAATTCGGGAAATCCCTTTAAGTTTGGACAAAGTGAGTTTAAGCTTCGGGAGTCGTTATGCGTGGGGAAGGTATTAGCACCCCACTACATCCTTTGGTCTAATTAATTGTAGTTTATTATCATTTTACCCTTTTATTTGAATGTGAAAGAAAGAAGACTTATTTAAAATTATTAGTTTTTAGCGCTTGACAAGAGCGGACTCTTGCTCCTACGTACCTCCTGATGCAATGGAGGAATCAAAGCTACGTAGTTCTTTCTGAAAAAAGTTTGTTGGTTGGTGTTTTGTAGTGTAGGAGTCCTAGGACTCTTTGAACTGTACAAAGAGACTGATCCTAGGACGCTGACTAACCTGATTGTACAACCGACTTAGTCCCCTACTTTTTGAAAATGATTTTTTGAGAGAAATTGGTTTGATGTGAGGTGGGATGGTTTTAGACACTACAAAAAAACCGGTCAATGCGAGGGAATATTCAGTCGCTAACATGACCAATTCCCTCGCTAATTGCCATTAGCGAGGGACCAGTTCGGTCGCTAATTCCCTCCTCGCTAATGCAATTAGCGAGAGAAATACAGTTCGGTCGCTAATTACCCACGGCCACGTCCTTCGCTAATTCCCTCGCTAATTAGCGAGGGACACATCAATTTCCTCGCTAACTGACACGCCTGAACATCCTACTGGTGACTGCCACGTGTCTGAATTCCCTCGCTAATTCCCTCGCTAATTCCCTCGCTAAAGTCCAAAAAATTAATTTTTTTTAAAACCTGCTTATTTATTAATAATAACTAATTAAACATAAAATACCTAAATCAATATATAAATACAAAATTTCTAAAATGTTCCATTCAAAATCCAAATCAACACGTAAAATCAAATGTCAATACAACACAAAATACTCAAATGTAAAAAAAATAATACAAAGAGTACTAAAAAGACCCGTCATCAGACTCCTCAGACCCCTCAAAAACTCGAAACTCAGACTCATCAGACTCCCCAAGTTTCTGCGCAGGCTGAGACGTACTCTGCTGAGACTGAAAAAGCTCCATCATGCTCCTCATGTCATTCTCCATCTTTTGCTCCCACTCTCGCTTTTGCATCTCCATCATTTTCGCCACTCCGGCTTTTGCATCTCACTCTCTTGCGGCACATTGCGTAGCATGCAGCTCCTCCTCCATCTTTCTAAATCGCTCTCTCCGAATCGATTGAGTAGAAAATGGTGGTCGCGTCTTCTAGAAGCTCTACTGGGTCAACACTGACGGGCTCATTAATGGAGCCAAGGGCCCCGTACCATCTGAGCGACCACTTGTTCCAACCCGCTACTTTCTCCCAATGTGCATTCGAGAGAGCTATCAAATCGGGAGTAAGTTGACGAGGTGTTTGAGTTTCAGTTTCCCCGAGTCATTTGAACCCATCTCCCGAGTATGGGCCTCTGTTTTGTATAACCACAAAACATAGCATAATTAGTGCTCCATTCATTTTAAAAAAGCAACATATATGTATATATAATACAATTCAAGTTGTGTATTTACTCGAGTAAGCCTCGCGCTCCTCAACATAGTGATCTTGAGTACCCTTCCTTACATGGGTGGCCCCTGTGAAGCTCAAAGAAGCAGTGGGAGGCGCCCCAACTTCTTAGCTTTGTAAAATGAAAAACATTTTCAACATTTGCTAACTAATTAAGTAATGTAAAAAAACACACAGATATTTAAAATAATTTACCAATCGAATAGCATGTTGAGCACGGCTTATGGACCCAACACGATTAAGCGAGCCGCGCTTTTCTCGAGTTTCTATTCTCGCCTTCGCTTTTCGTAATTATGTTTGAACTTCTCTGTTTCCCAATGTTCCTTGAAGGCATTCCAAACATTTTCACCCATGTAAGGAGGCCTCACATTTCCACGCCTCAACTTGTACAACATATCCGACAATTGTTGACCAAACCTCGGAGAAAACATCTAGGACCTCTTCATCATCTTGTTGGTGCCATGTCACTTTGTTCTCGTATTAACATTAATGAAAGTATGTATTAGTAATAATATTAAACATTACCAAAAATTAAATTAAAACTAACAATATATATATGTACATAATGACATAATTAATAGACACTTACCCTAAAAAATCCAACAACTCTCCCTTCACTTTGTCATCAACTTTACTCCACTTTTTATGGTAAGTTTGAAAATATTTCTTCCGGATGACATATGTGATCTTTGGATGAAAATTTGCCTTCACTTGAACAAGTCTACATAATGAAAAAATATATCAAACAATCATATATATATATATATATATATATATATATATATATATATATATATATATATATATATATATATAAGTTGTTGCATAATTAACTTAAATTAAAAAAATCCAACCAATATAATACTTACGTGTTACCATATGGATAAATGATGTAGAGCTTTTTGTTGTTGATATAAACCACCTCCACTCTCTCGTCATCAACCACCTCCACTCCCGGCTCATTAGCACCATCACCACTAACATGATCATCCTCGGTGTGGGCATATGCTCAGTCGATGTACTCATATGCTCATCGATGTGCCTATATGCTCGGTGGCGTATGCCCGGTGTATACCCGAGGATGTGGGGGAAGAGTCCACCAGATACTGAGTCAGTATACCCAGTGGCATATACGAGTCAGATACCGAGTAAGGTGGCATATGCCCACCAGATACCCAGGAGGTGGCATATGCCCAGCTGTATACCCAGGAGGTGGCATATGCCCAACTGTATACCTAGGAGGTGGCATATGCCCAGCTGTATACCCAGGAGGTGGCATATGTCCATGTGAGGGAATATGAAACCAATTGGGGCCCGATGGAGAATGGGCTGGTGAGACATCCGAGGTGGTAGTCATGGGCGGACCAACCAATGTACTCGACCTCATATTTCCAATATTAATTACTACCTCATTATTAGCACTACGATTACGCCTCCTCTTGGGAGACCCTCTTGCTATTCCCTTCCCTTTATCTTGTCTCGGTGGGTCAGAGCCTCCTCCTGAATCCATTTCTATGAAAAAAATGGAACACACAACAATATATAATATTACCAACATGAATAATACAAAATGTGATACTAACACCATTAATGATACAAAATGTGATACTAACACAATTAATGATACAAAATGTGATACTAACGACATTAATGATATATTCATAAACAAGTTTCATCCAAAAGACAAAGGTAATACACAAGAACAATAATGATAATAACAACAAAAGACTAATCTAATTATTCATCTTCTTCATCTTGATTCTCTTCTTCATCTTGCTCATCTAATTCATTTTCTTCTATCACTTCTAATACTGCTTCAACTTCTTCAACATCGATGTGATCATCACGTAAAGGGTGAACTGTTCAACTTCAATTACCTCATTTACTCCGGACATTTCATCCACCTGATAAGGAACATCATCCTCCACATCACTGGCTTCAATGCGACCCCGTGGTTTTGTCTTAATTGCAACACACCATCCTTTACGAGTTGATGGATATGGAACATAGTACACTTGTCTCACATTTTCTGCCATAATAAATGGATCATAGAGTTGATACTTCTATTCATTTGAATGTCCACCGTATTACATTTTGGATTCAACTTTGTTCCTCTAACAGATGGATCAAACCATACACAATAAAACATGACTATTTTCTTTTCATAGTCCGGGAATGGGTATTCAAGTTGATATATGTGTTGGATCACCTTTGTAGTAGTCATTTTCACCTCCTCCTGTTTCCTCTTTAACATATACCCCACTATTAATTGTTCTTTTCCTTCACTCCGTGATTGAGTGTCAAATTTGTAAAGATTAACTAGGTACGTGTGCCACTCGGTGACCTCAAGAAAAGGACCATCGCCTAAGTTCCTCAAGTGTCGGATTAGGGAGTTGGTTGTGCTTCATAAACCTAAGTAACCATATATGGGAAAAATAAGTCATGTCTCATATCTACTTTAAACATTTGACATTAACACATTATTTGATTTACTTAGTCTAGCCTTAAACCAGATTGGAAAACTTTCATGTATACGAACAGAAGATTCTTCGGCGGGTATACCCTCAATTCGTAAGAATGCACTGAAATGGTGTAATTGAAAGTTGATCAAACCATGATTTAACTTCATACTTTAAACGTCTATAGATTAAAGACTAAATTGGAGCATACTTACTCGACATATGGTTTAACTTCAGTGCAATTGATCAAGACATGAACATGTGCTGATAGATGTTCTTTTTCTGATATTTCTTGACAACATAATGTGAACAGAAATAGATGGTTTCACGGTGTAGGTAAGCTGCGCAAATCGATCCTTCAACTCTAGCTTTATTCTTCACTGATCATTTATAATCACCCATTAATCTACATATGAACAACTAGTCATACTAATTAATAAAAATTTAATTAAAATAGTCGTACTAATAATTTTTTAATTAAAATGTTGAAATAGATAATTACCTCTCAAATGGATACATCCACCTATAATGAACTGGTCCGCCAAGTCTTGCTTCATATGCTAGGTGAACCGGTAGATGCTCCATGGAATCAAAGAAACCGGGAGGAAATATTCTCTCCAACTTACAGATGATGAAAGGAATATTCTGCTCCATCTTAATGAGATCATCCATTCTCAATGTTGAAGAGCACATATTCTTAAAAAATTGACTCACTTCAATAAGTGGTTCCAAAACACACTTTGGTAGTGAACTAAAAGCAATTGGAAGCAAACACTCCATGAATACATGGCAATCATGACTTTTCATCGCATACATCTTCCCAGTGTTCACATCGGTACATCTTGCAAGGTTAGAAGAATAACCATCTGGCATCCTCAATCCTTTCAACCATCTTTCACTTCATCAGGTGTTAGACAGTATTTGGCTTTTGGTTTTAACATCTTCCCATTAGCCATTTCCACCAAATTCAAATCGGATCGATATTTGCTATAGTAAAGAGCAGAATCCAATCTAGCCTTATTATTGTCTTTAGTTTTATCTTTCACATTCATCACAGTCATAAATATGTTATCAAAGAAATTCTTCTCAATGTGCATAACATCGAGATTGTGCCTCAAATGATTGTCTTTCCAATATGGGAGATTCCAAAATATGCTTCTTTTTGTCGCTTATGCACTTGTCCATAACCATGTAGTCTCTCAAGTTCGCTACCTCGGTGACTTGTGGCAAGTCCATAACTCGCTCCATATTTCACACGGTGTCACCAAAGGCGGTGGTCCATCTTTTCAACTACCTTGTTCTTAAAGCCCTTCTTGTTCTTTCTAAATTGATGATCTCGCGGTAAGAATCTACGATGCGAGTCAAACCAAGAAGTCTTGCCCCGTATTTTAGCGAAAAGCGCCTTTGTGTGTTCCATGCAATGGGGACATGCCAATTTACCGTGAGTCCCCAACCGCACAACATACCATAAGGGGAAAGTCGTTAATTGTCCACATCAACGCCGCTCTCATCTTAAAATTCTCTTTCCGTGCTTTGCATCATATGTCAAAACACCCCACAATCTCTTGAGATCATCAATCGAGGTTCCAAAAAGATATCAATGTTAGCTTTTGGATTATTTGGACAGTATCGGACAAGTCAAAAACATAAGCGGTTTAGTCATGCACATCTCGGGAGGAAGATTGTAAGGGGTAACAATGATCGCCAACAAGAGTAGGAGAAGATGATGCTTGGATATATGGAGTAAATCCATCAGAGCACAATCCAAGTCGAACATTTCGTGGGTCTGAGGCAAAATCTGAATGCACTAAATCAAAGTGTTTCCATGCTTCACCGTCAGATGGGTGGCGCAAAATGTCTGAGGTACCCCTATTATCATAATGCCAAGTCATTTTCTGCGCAACTTCAGTAGATGCAAACATTCTTTGCAACCTTGGAATTATAGGCAAATAGAACATTGACTTCACAGGAATGGGTTTATAATTACGTTTTGCCCCTTTACGAACATGATACCTCGGCCGTCCACAGAATTTGCATTCAAGTAGCTCACCGTCATTTTTACCAAACTCGTTGTTGTAATACAACATGTGTCCTTTCTCACAACAATCAATCTTCTTAAAATCCAATCCCAACTTCGAAACTAACATCTTTGCTTCATAATAATTTTTTGGCAAATTATCCTTATAAGGTGTTGCATCCATCATCATTTTAGTCACATAGTCTAAACCCACTTGTAAATACTACTCATGGACTTGAGAGCTAAAAGCTTAACACACATAGATAATTTTGAATCTGGCGAGCCCTCGAACAACGGTTTGTTTGAATCGATTACAAATTATAAAATCTCTTGTGCTTCTTCATTTGGAAGTTCTTCATGATTGTCATCATCGAGGCTCATCAAATGGCACATTCACCCCAAGACCATCACAAATCATGTTATTCATCCACTCAATATTTTCATTACGTGAAACACCAACACCAGAATTGCTTGAAGCTCCGACTTCAAAATTTGGAAGTCGTTCTCCATGGTCAGTCCAAATCCTATAATTAGGCCTAAACCCCCATTGATACAAGTGACATCTGATTTCCTCATCAGACCTAATAGGTACCCCGTCGCATTTTAAACATGGACATCTAACCCCATTTTCCTCTTTAGCCAAATCATGTTGCCACGCTACCACAAGAAACTGTTCAACCCCAACAACAAAAGATTCCTTCAAACCCGCTCATCTCGAATATAACCGATCATACACCCAATCACGATTAAATTGATACCAATTCATCTACACACATTTTAAAAACGTGTTACATTCCCATAACATTGCCAATAACATATATCAAGTTAGTGGCATCGATATCATTGCAGTGGAGATGATTTCGAGCAGAATATGGGGGTCAAGGACAGCACAAAACCCTTTTCCATCCAAGTAGTGAAGGAAGTTATTTCGAACTCCCAACCTTACTGTTGTTAGTATTGTCTCGCAATTATCTCAATGGAGATGATTTCGAGCAAAATATGGGGGTGAGTGAAACAACACCTCACCCTTTTCCATCAAAGACACACATACCAACTAACCTAGGGTTCATCCAAAAACACTTAAACACTTTTCATACAATTCAACTAACATTTCACACGGAATTCTACAACCTTTAATACAACAAGTAAATTTTAACACACTTTTCACACTCAATTCAACTAACATTTCACAATAACAATTAATCCTAATATTCAATTATAACTTACAATTCACACTCAATCCTACAACCTTTAAAACAAGTTTATTTTAACAATAACAACAAATTTTAACTCACATTTCACACTCAATTCAACTCACATTTCACAACAAAAATTAAGACTAATACTTAATTATAACTCACAACAATACTCAATTCTAATACATAAACAACAAATTTAATTTAAAAACTAACCGCTATTTATTTGATTTACGTCCGGTGCGGTGGTTCGATGATCGATGCGCACTCGGTGCGGTGGTGAAACTTCAAACACCAAAATCCAATCCTAACCAATTTCAATTTCAAGGAAAAAATAAATTAAAACAAATTCAATAAAAATTAAAATTAAAACAATATCATAAAAATTGAAAATCAAAACTTACAATAAGAGGTGGTTGTGTGGTGGAAGAAGAAGGTGGAGAGAGTAAGAGGAAATGAGAAATAGTAAAGAGAGAGCTAGAGAGGAGATAAATAGGAGGAGCTTTGGTGGTGGTGGTTTCGTGGTGGTTTTGTGGGTGGTGGTGGTGGTGGTTTAGTGGGTGGTGGTGGAAATGAGAGAAGAGGGTTTAGGTTTGGGTGGTGTGGTGGAAGAAGGTGGAGAGAAGAAGAGTGAAAGGAGAGAGAGACATGCATGCATGCATGCAGAGGAGAGGAAAGTGAGAGAAAAGTGAATGGTGGTCGTGGGTGGTGGTGGTGGTGGTGGTTGTGTGGTGGTGGAAATGAGAGAATGGAGTTTAAGGTCGTGGGTGCTGGTGGTGTGAGGTGAGAGAAGAGAGAGAAGAGAGAGAAAAGTGAGAGAAGAGTGAGGAAAGGGAGCGTCGGTCTGTGAAGCATTTATGGCAGGTAGCGACGGAAATTCGGTCGCTAATCCGCGCGTATACCAAGACACTACAACGGTCAGAACATTAGCGAGGGACCCATTAAATCCGTCGCTAACTGTCTTAAAGTGCGTGCAAGCTCAATTTGAAATTGGCGCCTTGCATTTAGCGACGGCCAGTCCGTCGCTAATTACTTAATTTGCGAGGGACCTGTTTCCCTCGCTATTTCCGTCGCTAATTTCTGAGTTTGCGAGGGACCTAATATTCCCTCGCAACGTCCCTCGCTAAATGACGTTTTTTTTGTAGTGAGAATAGGTATTCTAGGACTCTTGAACTGTACAGCTCATTCGTCCTAGAACGCTGACTAACCCGGTTGTACAACCGACTTAGTCCCCTTTTTTAGGAAGAATAATTATTTATATTATTTTTAAGTTTTTAGGATTACTGAACTGTACAGCTCATTGGTCCTAGGATGACGGCTAACCCGGTTGTACAACCGACTTAGTCTTTATTTGATTTTGGGGTGAAAAAATATTAATTATTGTTTTTGATTTATGAGAAATTATTTAAGTTGAAGATGATTAAAAAAAATGAGAGTAAGAAGTGAAAACGGTAAAAGGGGGGTGTAAGTAATCGCAGGGGGTTGTATTATTAATAGAATGGGGTGTGATTAAAAGAACTCATCTTAGCCCATGCTTGTTGGGAGTTGGACAAGTGTAGAGGGGATGTGTGAGATAAAACGTGGGGTGTGGCCAGCAATCAGAGTGTATTGTAAAACTAAAATGGATCTTAATATAAAATAATTAAAAAAAGAAAAGAAAAGAAAGGCTATAAAAGCTCTCCCTAAAAAATCGCTAAACCTAATCATTCCCTCACTCTCTACTTGCGTCGCATGCTGCCATTGGGGAGAGAGAGAGAAGTCTCCACCTTCAACCAGAGAGAGAGGAAACCAATTTGAGAGAGAGAAAAAGGGGGAGAAGGTGAGAGAGAGACTGGGAACGACTAAGAGAGGGAGAAGATGACCGAAGAGGACGACGGGCAAGGGGAGAGCTCGCGGCAGAGCTGGTGGTTTACGAGGCTAGCTTCATTGATAGTTGTGGATCGGTTTTAGGGTGAGGTTCGCAGTGGGAGGTTTGTTTTCATGGTGGCTCGCCGGAGCTCTCGCCGGAGAAGAAGACCGGAGCTTCGGCGAGTTTGAGGTCAGTTTCTACTCTTTTTTTTATCCCATTTGATTTTTATGTTTTCTCAGGTCTGGTTTCTCTTCTACCCTATTTTATTCTTCACACTTCTCAATCTTTGATCCTATGGTTTGTATGCATTATGGATTGCTATTTGCCTATTTTATGGTTTTCATGATTAATGATTTTTACCAATTAAATGACACTATTTTAACCAAAAAAAACTATAACAAACAGAAGCATATTATTTCAGCAAAACCTAATCTATCTACTATAATAAATTTATGCTATAAATAAATTTATGCTATTTAACTACCTACAAAAATACCAAACTACCCTTACTACATCATCTTTACCCTTTTATGTCCAATTTTTTTTACTCAAATCTATCTTACCGCCATTCTACTCTTCCATCTCTTCTCACTTTTCATTTCAAAATATTTTGAATTTTCTCACTCTCTCTCTTCTTTTCTTTCCATCGTTGTTTTTTCTTCTTCAAAACAAACATTTTGTCCACCTTTTATTTGTTCTATCCTCTTCTTCCTTCTTCAAAATCATATTATTGTGCTTTCCTTTTCCCATGATTTTTTTTTCTAATCCACTTTACTGTTTTTGCTAAATATTGTGGAAGGGAGAGTTGGTAGGAGGTTTCACGGGAGCTAGCATCGTCCCCGACAAAGCTATCATCGTTTCACTTTTCTTTGGGTGAGTTTCTTCTTCTTCTTCTTCTTCTTCTTCTTCTTCTTCTTCTTCCATTTTTTGATTTCCATGAATCTAAGGTTAGATAACTCATTTTTTGCTCAGTGTTGGTGATTCATGTTCTTAGAAATCTTAAGAACCTAATTCCCTTATTTTTGTGCTCTCACCTTTCATACTAATGTATGCTCCCCCATTTTCATTTCTTCCATATTTCTTCCCTCTTTCTCAGCTTTCATGTTCTCTATATTTTGAGTTGTGTTATTTTCAGGAGAAACATTGAAAGTCACTCACCAACAGGTTTGTGTGTCCTCCTTTTAATTATGTGTTTTGCCCTTTAATTTACTTAAATGTATGCATATGGATACTAATTTAATGCTAATATAACTCTTTTTTCCATTTCATCACTTCATGGACATAACTTTAAATCAAGCTTTATTGTTTTATATGTTCTCTTAAATGATTATCATATTTTTCCTTTTTATTGAATTATTATGACTTTAAATCAAGCTTTATTGTTTTGAATAGCAGTCATTAACCAACAGATAAAACTTTGGACTGCAAAGTCAACATACAGATTGGGGAAACCAACTTCACCAGCTGTTATAGTTACTTTCTATGGACTGAAAAACAACAGCTGACAAAAACTACATGAAAGGAGAAGAAGAAACGAAAGAAAAGGGATAATGGTTGGGATTTTTGGACTGTTGTTTTTTCTTTGTGACCTTTTTTTTTTTTTTTTTACAAATTCTCTCTCACATTAACAAGTTTACATGACATGTTTATCTTTAATTTCAAGTTTTGTCAACATGTTTATTTAAGACTTTTTAGTTGTTATGTTGGATTTGGATTATTAAAATGCTCCTTCTATTTTTACGGATTGCTTCAATCTATTTATTTTTCATTTCATGATTATATTATTTCTTTTTATGTTTAATCTTAGCAATATTTATTTTGTCAACTGAGTCTTAGCAATATTTATTTTGTCAAATGAAAGTACTGAATAGTAGATTATCAGTATACAAGTTGATACTTAGACTAAAACACTGTCATACTCATACCATATTAGATTGCTTTCTGAAGATTTCATCTTATGAGTATTACCAATGTCTTGACAACATTGCTTATATAGGTGACAAAATCCAAGTCATCTACCTCCTATTAAAGCTGGATGCAAATTCACCATTGAGGCGGCAAAAACAGGTTTCATGCAAGATTTCAGTTAAACATTTCACGTAAATGAGCGGCAATTGAAATGTTGTGCATGTATACAAGTACCTCGTTTCACCCCATTTAGTCCTATGTGGATTGTTATTTGCAATAGATGTGCTTTAGTTTAAAAATTGTGTGGTGCAAATAGCTCCATCTGACACAACTTTAGTACAAATTAAATGAATTCACAATAGGTAGGTATGAGATATTTACATGTTGTAATAAATAAAGGAAGGAATGGCTCGTTTGTAATGAGCTGGATTCTAAATACACATATAAAATCCATTCCCTCCATTTTGCATCAGCTTTTAAAAACCCTCACCAATAATATGTATAACCATCTACCTCATCTAACCCTCAACCACATTACTTAAATACCTACTATGTACTTGCAGCTTGTCATAAAATTTGCTGAGCCCCACTTGTAGGCTCATTCCCAAATCTCGTATTCCCTCCAATGTGTGTTAGTTTCAAATTCAAAAATAATAGTGTTGCCTCCACAATCCCATACATACCCAAAAAAGTATACATAAAGCACCATAGGAAGAGAGAGAGAGAGAGAGAGGGAGGGAGGGAGGGAGGGAGAGAGAGAGAGAGATTGAGAAAAGAATTCAAAAGACAGAAAACATCATAGGAAGAAAGAAAAGGCACGGAGCTCAGAAGAAAATGAAGGAAGAAATCAAATGAGCAAGAAAAAGAACTGAGAAGAAAAGGCAGAGGTGAGAAAAAAAGCACGAGACCAAAAATCCCAAGAGCTTTTGAGGTATGATTTCTTCTCAATTTCTCTATGACTTGAATTTTTTCCAACATAACATATAAATTCCAGGTTTAAGGAAGATATTAAAGTCTAAAGAGCACGCGCCACCATGCTCTATGGACTTCACCGTCGCTTGCTCTGTCTTGCTTTCAAGATGCAAAACGGTTAGTTTCCTTTATTTTCTTTGATGTAGACTTGAGAACCAAAATCACTCTCAGAGTTGTAAAAAACGGGACGACCCACAGTAAACGGGCGTGACAAAACGGTATGTGTTGCCGGCGATACCGTATTCAACCGCAACCATAGAGTGAAACAAAATCACGAATAAAGAATAAAGATTGTTACGTAACGGTATTAAGACCGCGAGTGCTTTTAGGCGAAATTTTCCGCAACAGTGTTCTTCCTCCATTTTCTATCTCAGCCACCATGCTCTCTCTGTTTTTGTGGCAGATCTCGATTTGAAAAAGCTTTTAGGTGAAGATTGTTAGGTATGTATGGTGTGTGAGAGTGAACGAGGAAGAAGAGAAAATTGGGCAAGAATGGTGTTTTTTTTATTTATCAAAATGGTCTCTTCGCAGATCTATTTTTGGAGTTCTCTGCCATTAAGTCATATTGCTTCTCAAAGCTATTGTCAGCCTTTCATTTGGTTTTCTTACTCTTTTGCATTTGCTTCAATGCTTCCTGCATCAAAGTCCTTTAAAATTAAGGATATATTGTTAATGGTGATTTGATAGTACTGGATGATTTTTCTGCACCTTCCCGATTTTGTTCCTTCCTGCAGCATGGTTTTTTTTTTTTTTCTTTCATATATATATATATATATATATATATAACTAAGCCTAAATAGAAGAAGTACTCAAAAATGAGATGAGATGGATCTGCTGCTATGCCTAATGTTATTTTTTTTTTATCACTTTAACCTTTTTTGTAACTCATTTTGCTGATAAGGTAGATATTCAAGACATTACTAATCAAACCAACTTATTAGTTTTGGTGGGACCCAAAAGTAGCCAAGTAAGACATTGCCATAGGGTTTTGAAATATCATTTCCAAACGTAAGTAATGAGAACATATATCCTTACAAATAATTAAATCAAAAATGTTATATGGACATTGAAATTTAGACAAAAATTAACTTACAACACCAATTAATCAAATTTTTTAGATTATTAGCCAACCTGCTTTTTCACAGTTTTCGAGGCGTTGATTAAAAACTTGGTTAATTGATCACTTGGCTAATAGTCTAAAAAACTTGGTTAATTGTTATTATAAGTTGGTTTTGTCTATTTTTGTCTAAATTTTTTTGTCCATATAATATTGTTGTAATTAAATGCTCAAACCCTTGTGTTGCCCTTGCAAATTTATATCCATCCTTCTCACGTAGACCATGCAGCTATTTTCAAGTTCAAATTACTTTTAAGCCATTTCATTTAAACCCATAAAGGTTATAATATATAATATATTCGCTATGTGATCCATCCCATTTAAACACATAAAGACAATGATTCAGAAAGAATTTTTATACACTATATAAAGTTTTCCAACATCTATTTCAGTTATAAAAGGTTTTGTTTTCAATATTTCCCACTACTAGAAATTTGTCATTTTGTGACCGATTTAAAGACCGACTAAAATCGGTCACTATAGAGACTGATTTAGAAATCAAATTCTTTAAAAATGTTAACCCTTTAAGTGGGTCGCTAAAATAGTTTAGCCACCGATTTAGTGACCGAAAATATAGCAACCGAACAATCGGTCACTAACTAATAAAAATAATTGTGTAAAAAAACAAAAAAAATAAAAAATAAAAAATAACTCTATTTGTTTGATAATTCAAACCCACTATAATATTTTACCCCCTCTCTCTCTCTCTCTCTCTCTCTCTCTCGTTCAGAAAGACAGAAACCCACAAAACCTTATGGCTTCAATCGCTGCTCTCTTTTAATTGTTGGCCGCTCTCCATCGCTTGTGTTCTCCATCTCTCTTTGCTTGGAGTCGCTTAGCTGGACCATGAGCGATGTTGCATCAGTAGTTGAATCTCGTTAGCGCCCTGTGATATAGCAACCAATTTTGTTTGGTTGTAAATTCGATCGCTAAACGCCTTAGTGACCGATTTTTACTATATAGCGATGAAAAATTGATCACTAAATGATGTTTTTTTGTAGTGTCCAACTACAAAGTTATTATCTCGCATACCAAAACCTTTCAAATTATAAATTCATGAAATCTAACTTGTGTATAATGTATGCTAATCATTAATGTCTTCCACACCCTGTGCGTATGCACGGGTTTTTGTCCTAGTAGTGCCTAAAGAAGAGATTGGGGTTTCGAAGGCTTAGTTGAAATAGTCTCTGAAGATTTCATCTTATGAGTATTACATGTTTTTAAGGCATTTTGAGTGTTTTGTTTTGCTATAGCAAATGTGTCTACATGCTGATTAGTTTACTTATGCCCTTAAATTCTATCTGAGTTTATTCATATAAAAACACGACGAGATAATGTTCAAACCAATTAAATTTGTATTGATTTCCACCGGGTAATGATCAGACTAATTAAATTCTATCTGAGTCTATTCGTACAAAGAACACGATGACACCCGTGCGTATGCACGGGTATTTCGCTAGTTTCTATGAACACAAAAGGACTTTAATCTGATTGTCAGAAAAAAAGCCTGGTCTAATAAATCCTCTATTATTGTTTTTAAAACCTGACTTGTTCTTAAGCTAGTCAATTTTTATGAGACAACCTATTTGTTCTGAACACGGGTTTTTAGAAAAAAACAATAACACTGGACTAACCTTTACTTCAGCTTCAGATTTGTCTCCTAATGTGCTTGTTGTGACTGCGACTGCTACTGTACCCTCTTTGAACTACTGCCGTTACTCGAATTTTCAGATCTCAGATTTTCGAAAGAACCGTGTTTAGTGGATTAGGTTTCGATGTGAAACTCTAATTTTTTTTTTGAATTTTCGCAGTCTCCTTGTCTCTGATTCTGTGTGTCTTAGACTGATGGTTTACTGCTCTTTTATACTAAAATATTAGGTTTAACATTAATTGCATTTTGACTGGCCTTGAATTATTTTTCAGGTTTAGGAGCGGATCAACTCAGGCCTAGCAGCTTGGAAAGCAGCTGCTAGAAACCCTAGCTTGTTGCTGCCTTTTCAAGTAAGTGTTCATCTTTTCTTTTGTGTTGTTGAGTTTTGTTCATGAGTTTGTTGTGAGAAATTGTTGTTTTTGCCAATTTTCTAGATCCTAAATCTTAGAGATCATGTTAGGTCTCAGCACTTACTTTAATCGATGTGACTTGCATGTGACTTTTCACTTCTCACATGAAATAAAAAATCGAATTATTTAGAGAGAATATAACTTTTCACTTCTCACATGGGACATTTATATATCATACGGATGTGCAGAAACGGATGGTTTTTGCACTACGCACACTTTAATCATGTGCAGAGCAAGATGCCAAGCAAAAATAATTAATCATAGTGTAATATCAATTATTAAAAAGGTGCAAGCATGGTGTAAAAAGTGAAACTTAATCGGAATCGCGTAAGAACATTTAGTTATTGTGAGAACATGAGAACATTAAATAATAATCGTAAGATTAAAATTAACAGTTTAGATTACATCATTAATTACAAAATTTATATGATTGTTTCCAGTTTATTTAAAGATCGGGGAAGATCTTGTAATCTACTCAAACTACTAAACTCAATTAATAATTTAAACACTATCAATTGTCAAAAAAGCGATACCACTAGCAAAAAATTCAAAGTTATTTTTCCTAAAAAAACAACACAAGCAATTAACCACTAAACAACACAAACAATTAACCACTAATTAAAACACATAAATATTAAACACTAAACAACATAAATATTTTAATACAAACATTTGTCTTTAAGTACTTAAAATTAAAATTACAAATTATAAATAAATTCAATTTAAAATATTAATTTTAATCATATTCATTGATCTGATTCTGCAAATATTTAATTTCATCTTTGACTGCTTCGTGCTCCGCTCTATGGGTTTCTTCTGCAGACATCAGATCGACGCTGTCTTTAAAAAGCCTCCCTGAAGAAAGATTTGATTGTTCCACCAAGTCTTGGAATTTTTGAATGGGAGTTATTTTTTTCTTTACACGTTCAACGCATCGTCAACATACTCAAATTTTCTTTCATCCCCAAAATAAACCTCCTTCATACCAAATATACCATTAGAATACAATCATAGAAAGTAAATGAAGAAGAGCCAACAAGAAAACAAATTAAAGTAAATGTTTAATTGTCTCTTGTCCTTTGAATACTCAATCACGTGCAGGTCGCAGACTTTTATCAGGTGGTGGGACAACCATGGCATCTTTGGGTGCCTTTCCGGCTCTAAAACTTGTAATATTATCTTTCCTCTCTGTTTCCTAAATAAAAAAAAGTGACATAAATCAAGCTGCAAGGTTAAAAATCCTAAATTACACTACCAACAAATTTAATACCATAAGCTTCTTTTTGCTTGATTGTCCACGTTTAGGCATTGTTAGTTAGCTTGAAGAAGATACTAGAATAACTTGCACTCGTGAGGTTTGCTAAATGTGGTGAGAGATAACTACCTCAAGACACATATATATAGGCCCCAAGTAATTAGGTTGTAGGTTGTCAAAAGACAAATTCAACCCTCATCAAAATCCATTTAAGCTCTTTGGTAAAAAATAGCAGATAACAGATAAACTAATGGATAGCAGATGAGGGTTGAATTTGTCTTTTGACAACCTACAACCTAATTACTAGGGGCCTATATATATGTGCCTTGAGGTAGTTATCTCTCACCACATTTAGCAAACCTCACGAGTGCAAGTTATTCTAGTATCTTCTTCAAGCAAACTATCAATGCCTAAACGTGGACAATAAAACAAAAAGGAGCTTACGGTATTAAATTTGTTGGTAGTATAATTTAGGATTCTTAACCTTGCAGCTTGATTTATGTCACTTTTATTTAGGAAACAGAGAGAAAAGATAATATTACAACTTTTAGAGCCGGAAGGGCACCCAGAGGTGCCATGGTTGTCCCATCACCTGATAAAAGTCTACATCACTGCCTGGTGATTGAGTATTCGAAGGACAAGAGACAGGTAAAAATTTACTTTAATTTGTTTTCTTGTTGGCTCTTATTCATTTACTTTCTATGATTGTATTCTAATGGTATATTTGGTATGAAGGAGGTTTATTTTGGGGATGGAAGAAAAATTGAGTATGTTGACGATGCGTTGAACGCTGTTAAAGGAAAAGAAATAACTCCCCTTCAAAAATTCCAAGACTTGGTGGAACAAACAAATCTTTCTTCAGGGAGGCTTTTAAAGCCAATACGATCCGATGTCTGGGCAGAAGAAACCCATAGAGCTGAGCACGGTTGGCCAAAGATGAAATTAAATATTTGCAGAATCAGATTAATGAATATGATTAAAATTAATGTTTTAAATTGAATTTATTTATAATTTGTAATTTTAATTTGAAGTACTTAAAGACAAATATTTGTATTAATATATTTATGTTGTTTAGTGTTTTAATTGCTGTCAAAAAAATATTTATGTGTTTTAATTAGTGGTTAATTGTTTGTGTTGTTTAGTGGTTAATTGCTTGTGTTGTTTTTTTAGGAAAAATAACTTTGAATTTTTTGATAGTGGTATCGCTTTTTGATAGTGTTTAAATTATTAATTGAGTTTATTAGTTTGAGTAGATTACAAAATCTTGCCTGATCTTTAATTAAAAAGGAAACAATCATATGAGATATTGTAATTAATGATGTAATCTAAATCGTTAATTTTAATCTTTCGATTATTATTTAATGTTCTCACAATAACTAAATGTTCTTACGCGATTCCGATTACCTTTCACTTTTTTACACCATGCTTGCACCTTTTTAATAATTGATGTTACACTATGATTGATTATTTTTGCTTGGCATGCGCATCTGCACACATGATTAAAGTGTACGTAGTGCAAACGCCATGTGGTTTCTGGGCATCTGGTATGATATATAAATGTCCCATGTGAGAAGTGAAAAGTTATATTCTCTCTAAATAATTCGATTTTTTATTTCATGTGAGAAGTGAAAAGTCACATGTAAGTGTCATACCCTGATTTTTTATATTCTCCCTTAACTTGGGCACCACTCTCCCTCTCATGTGCGCCAACTCCAGGCCATTATCCCTCCATTTTTGATTTATTTTGCAAAGTTTTGATTTATTTTGCAAAGTGTATCTCAATCATGACTCTCCAATCAAATTAAGATGCAAATCTCCAACATTCATTCATAGTTAATGACAATCTTGTAATATGAAATTGTGGAGAAACATTTTTGGAAATTCACACCCTCTCCACTCTCCTCATGAGTTGCCCATTCACTCCCTCATTTGTGCTTTCTCAATGCCCTCAATCCATGTGATCATCAATCCTAGTCTTTGATTCAAAATTAAAGTCCAATCCTAGAGCACAACTAGAATGCAAGGACCAAAACACCCTCAACCCTAATTGCATTCTATAAATACCTTGTTAAGCCTATCTCTCACAATCTTTGGCCTCACAATTCACTCCAAAACCCTACCACATAACTCATCTCTCCCTCCCCCTCACTCCCTCACTTCATTTTTTTTTTTCATTTTTCATCTCAAATCAATCCTCAAATCCACTCCTACTTCACATATCATCCTCCTCTTCTACTAAAATCCAATTGTTCTTCATCTAATCTCAAGAATCACGGCAAGTTCATATTTGCATCATCAAAAGTTTGTGGTTTGAAGATTTGCGTGGGGTTCTTGTTGGTGTTCTATTGAAAATCATTGTTGATTTGAGTTCTTGCTCTTCACTTTTCTTCATAATTTAGCTTGGTCCAAGGTATACTCTAAAAACCATAGCATTATCTCCAACATTTTTGCATCAAAAATAACACTTTTCCTTTCCTTCCTTTCGCATGCTCTCATAAAATGTGATTTGCTAGTTGTTGTTGGTGAGAGCAGCCTTAAACACTATTGACAACCACTTAGGGAGGCTTGGGTGTTTCAGGTGCCTCTCACCCTTGAATAAATTGATTCATGTTGTTTTTGTGTTGATTTTATATTTGTTGAGAAATAAAATTGTTGTTTCATGTGTTATTTAGTTCGCATACCATGTTAAAGTTGATTTTAATAAGATTTTGTTGTTTTTCTTTGCTTGATGATGCTTAAACTTGTTGTGAATACTTGATTTTGGTGTTTTCATGTTTAAATCCTTTGTTTAAGTTTGCAAATCTACTTTTCTTACTCATATATGTTTCGCAAAAATTAAAGAAATGAAGAATAAATGTTGATTTGAAGTTTTAGTGTTTGAATCGTGTGATTAATTGTTCCTAAGTCTTGCTAATATCTTGTGCTTGCTTGATTTTGTGAGTTTGATGAATAAATTTGTAGTTTGGCTATGTGTTGGCTTCGCAAATCATGAGAAATAATTAGGGCTTTATCGTTTCTTGGCTATTTGGCTTGCAATTGTGCTTTTTTTTAAAAAAAAAAATGTTTTCTCAAGTTGTTTTGATGGAATCTTGCTTGCAAGTAATTGTTATGTTGATGATTGGCAAGATGACTCACACTTGTGCTTTCGTGCACATATTTGATAGTGTTGAAGATTGCCTAAAAATGATTCAACTTGTTTTGGGCTTACAATGTCGAATTTATTTGTTTTCAATGTTGATGATGAGTGACATGACTCTCACTTGTGCTTTGGGCGCCATTTTTTGTAAGTGATGAGGATCACCTCAAGTGACTCAACTCTCTTTAAATTTTCAATGAGCAAAATGTGAGTTTATGATTCCTTGCTTGCCAATTGTTTGTGATAGCTTGTGAATATTTCTTTTGGTCACTTTGAGTCTTGTAAATGTGATGCTTGTTTTAAGTCATTAATTTGTTTAAATGTTGATGATTGGTAAGAGGATTCAACACATGCTTTCAAGCATAATTTTAAACGTTGAGGATTACTTTAAATGATTCAACTTTTGCATACATTTTGGTGTTGAGTATTTGGTAAAATGACTAGACGCTTATGCATTTGTGCATTGTTAATAAGTGTCAAGGATTACCAAAAGGAATTTAACTCTTGTGTTTTTTTCGTTGATTCTTAAATTGATTCAATGAACTACCCTTTTGTAATTGATCAATGTCTCATTTTTGTGTGACCATTCTTATTGCAACTTGTAACTAGTTTTGACAATTACATATTCATGCCTATACTTGCCTAATCATGCACGTAATTGCTTGCATATTCATTCATCTAACCTAGATCATTCTATGCCTATAATCAATTGTATTCTCTTGTTCATGATGCCATTTAAATGTCTTGATTTAATTGTGTGCACTTCCCTCCCCATGCATGTACTCGTATATGAAGACGTAAGCTTACTTGCTTGTTGTAGCATAGAGTCATTAAGGTATATGAATACCCTTTGAGATTGTTGCCCGTCCCGTAGCAATTCTCACACACACGCACAATTGTTTTGAGAACTTTATCTTGCATCTTTGACAATTAAATCTCTTGATTTTATTGGCATGCTTAATCTTAGTTGATGATCAACATGTTAATGATTGCTAGATTAGTGAATATGTTTGAACTTCATTCATTCATTTTGCATTTGGTTATGGACTTGGAATTTGGTTGAAATTGTTCTACTTCGTTTTTTTTAAACTCGTTTCCAAAACCCTTCTTCAAAACTCCAATAAAACTAAATTGTCATCAATGATCACTCGCGCCGTTAGTAGTGTGGCCACTCTAAACCGTTGTTGTTTGGTCGCCACTTAACGCCGACTTCTTTGCGTAAAACATTTTCTTCGTTAAATAAAAACCAATTGTCATTGATGATCATCGCGCGCGCTTGCCGTTTGATTGTTAGTGACGATTTCATTTTCAAAAGAGTTAGTAGTGCGACCACTCTAAACCGTTTTTGTTTGGTCATCACAAACGCTTGCCCAATTGCGAAAAACTCTCAAATCATTCTCAAAAACAAAAGACGAGAACTACGTAGCTTTGATTCTTCAGCACACTTTTAAAAAAATCATAAAAAGAATTCTCTTTTCGCCCCCCCTTTTTAAAAAAATCTTTGTTTTATTCTCTCGCTTTCAAAGAAAAGAAAAGAAGTAGAACAAGTCGCTTTCAAACCAAACCTTTGTCTAAACCACACATCAAGTTAAAGGTTCCCTTTCGGTAGAAAGGATGTGTGGGGTGCTAATACCTTCCCCACACATAACTGACCCCCGAACCTACATCTCTGTGTTTTCGAAAGACCATCCACCTTTCTAAAAGACATTTTTTCAATGTTTTGGTCTTAAAATTAAAATATTGGTGGCGGCTCTACTATTTTCCAAGTTGCATAACGAGAAGTCCAAACTGGATTTTTCGGGGCGTAACAGTAAGTCACATCGATTAAAGTAAGTGATGAGATCTAACATGATCTATAAGATTTAGGATCTAGAAAATTGGCAACAACAATTTCTCACAACAAACTCATGAACAACACTCAACAACACAAAAGAAAAGATGAACAATTACTTGAAAAGAGGAAGAAATGACAAATATGGAGGAGATAGGAATGGAAATGGAGAATGATGACCACCACTTCTTCCTAAATAGAAGAAGTACTCAAAAATGAGATGAGATGGATCTGCTGCTATGCCTAATGTTATTTTTTTTATCACTTTAACCTTTTTTGTAACTCATTTTGCTGATAAGGTAGATATTCAGATGCTTGAGAATTTGAGAGATATAGGGCTCGTTTGGAATGACTTGTTTTTGAGCTTAAGAAAAATAGCTTATGCAAATAAATAAGCTTTTATGTTAATCCATAAGTTCTCACTAACGAAAATTGTATCTCCATAAGTTTTTGTTTTTCATAAACAACCTTGACAAGCTTATGAATAATACATAAAAGCTATTTCGAATAAACTCAAAAATAAATCAATCCAAACGAGCCCATAATTCAAAGAACTAAATGAATTGCTTTTTGCATTGTGACATGATGAGCATTATACCTTTAAAAAATAGTTGTGGATCTCTAGGCTCTATATATGAGGTAGACTAGCAAAAAATTTGAGCAAAATGTTGGACCGTCCATGTAGTTTGAAAGCATTCTCAAAGCTTTGATTGCTTTTGTGGTCAAGATACACACCAATGGATACCACGGCTAGTTTGAAAGCTAATATCCTCAAACTTACCCCCAATTTCAAAAGACTGAAGATTCGGTGCATGAATTTTAAGATGGGCGAAACCATCAAAATTAAACAATGTCAACTGCTCAAGCAGAGGGCAATTTGGATATCAAGTTTTCAAAAGCATCTTTAGCCATAGTAACACATTGCGATCAAGACTCTTCAAGTTCCCGAATCCTTGAAATGTTGATGGAGGTTTAAGCCAACAATTGAATAATTCTAAATGAGTTAAACTTTGACAATAAAATAAGCACGCGAAGGTATCTTATAGCGTTGTTCTTTCCAGATTTCCAAAGACAAACTCATTAATGGACCTTCCGCCGGATGAAAAGCCCACCGATCAATATCAAGAGCACCAAAGAGATCACGATGGGAGAGCTTGAACCTCTTGATTGCCCTGCATGAATTATAAGTACATGATCAACAATTCTAAAAAGCTTTGTCTTGATAATTGAAAGGTCTTGGAGAGGTGCAGGGAAAGAGTTGTTATCAAACACTAGATTTGGTAGTGTTGCCCATTTGTACTTCTATTTGGTAGATAAAACACTTGTTCTCACTGCTTCCCTAATTGTCAAGAGTGAGAGAATCTGGTCTATCAAATGACCCGGTAATGAGCTAATTCGTTTTTTATTTGATCTTTTGAAAATTGTTTTCAAAAGAGATTAATTGACACGAATGATCAAACTAACCAAAGTTATGGGTGACCATCGCTTATTGTTCTTTTGGGAAAAGACATTGTCACCAATGGCTAGAACAAAGGTTCTGATTAGCCATTAGCAACAATGGGTTTGAAAATGATTCTTTTTGTTTGTTTTATGAAAATGACTTTTATTTATTGCGCTTGACGAGAACGGGACTCGCTCCTACGTATCCCAAATGGGAATCAAAGCGACGTAGTTCTGATGAGCCTTGAAGATGAAAATGTTTTTGAAAGGGTTTTGGAAAGGGACAGAGCTTTCATAATGAGCAAGCAAGCAAAGGCTTTGAGTGATCATTACTAATAACTCTTGATAGTATTCATGACAATCAAACAAGCCAAGGCTCACTTCCTTATTCAACGTTTGTTCAATTACTCTTTTACCCACAAATGCAATGTAAGCATTTGGTTCAGCAATAATTATATCCCCCAACATGCCAAACGGCTCTGACCGCGTGCTTGTTGAAGAATGAGCCGGCGACTCATAGGCAGTGGCTTGGTTAAGGGAAACCACCGGAGCCGTAGCGAAAGCGAGTCTTCATAGGGCTATTGTCACTGCTTATGGGCCCGAACCTGGGTGATCTATCCATGACCAGGATGAAGCTTAGGTGAAACTAAGTGGAGGTCCGAACCGACCGATGTTGAAAAATCGGCGGATGAGTTGTGGTTAGCGGTGAAATGCCACTCGAACCCGAGCTAGTGGGTTCTCCCGAAATGCGCTGAGGCGCGCAGATTGATCGACATCTAGTGGGTAAAGCACTGTTTGCGCGGGCCGCGAGAGCGTACCAAATCGATGCAAACTCGAATACTAGATATGACCTCCAAGCGGTCAAGGCCTCGCCCGATGAGACGGTGGGGATAAGCTTCATCGTCGAGAGGAAACAACCTGCATCGCTAAGGCCCCTAAATGATCGCTCAGTGATAAAGGAGGTTGGGTGATAGTCACTAATAACTTGCGTTAATTAGAAAAGAGTTTGAAAGATTTTGGGAAAAAGGGTGAAGTTATTATCAATGATTGGTTACGAACTTCAAACACATTCAATAATTAAATAATCATGCATATGTCATGTAACGCCCCAAATATAATTCAATTATTTATTTAGTTGGGTTCTTTAAGGGCTTACAACATTTGGTTAAGTCAATGGATTAATTGGAGTTTATGGTATTTAGGAGGTATTTGATTTAAATGAGGAGTGGTGGTTAGTAAAAGGGGAGTGGTAATTTAATTAAAGGAGGGAGTAGTGCAAGTAATGGAGGGAGTGTGATTAGAGGCCCATGAGAGTTAGGCCCATGATCCATGAATTAAGCCCATAGTCATGCTTAAGGTGTAGTAATCGATGGTGGAGAGTCCATTACCACCAAAATCTAAGAAAAGGCAAAAGGGAAAGTAAGAGAGAGAGAGTGGTAGGTGAGATGGCTTTTAGAGAGAGGAAGAGGAAGCTTGGCGTGGAAGAGCTCAATGCCAAGGAGGAGGAGCTGAAATGTTGGTGATTCTTGGTTGATCGGGAAGGCTTGGTGGAGAGAGTGCTACTTCTTCAATCTTTTGAGGTTAGGGGGCTATCTCTTTCGTCTATAATAGAGTATATGATATGTTGTTATGCGTGAGTAGATTCTAGGAATGATTTCTGAGCTGCCTTGTATGTTTTGTGTGTTTGATGTGTTTAAAGCTGTGTCTTAGTTCCACTCCAGTGGAGTTGTGATGTATTGATGTTGAGTAGATCCTATGAGAGACAACGGAGAGGAATGGGAGCTGAGAAACTCTCAGTCCCAGTGAGCTTGTGTGGGGTTTGTAACCTTCGTGAAGTCCTTAAAGAGTGTTGGACTAGTTGTGAAGGGAAAGTGTTTAGTAGTTGGCTTAAGTATGATCATAGCGTGAGAACTAGAGAAGAGAACGAAGAGGTAGACTAGGCGTGTAGAGAGACCTAATGGTCGAGTTGTAGATGCCTATCTACAAGTGTACCAAAACCCATAGTGTGTCGAAGTATGTAAGTGGCGAGAGATGTGTGTGTCGACATATACATGAGTCGAAGGAGCGTACGTAGAAGTATAATGGTGTGTTGGACTAAGTATAGGTATCGAATTGTACTTACCGAGGTATAGAGTGGGTATGCCGAGGTGTTGTGGCCGAGATGTAGTGTACATAATACCTAGGTGTACTTGCTGAAGTGAGGCGTATGTGTGCCAATGCGTAAGTGTTGAATATAGGTGACGGAGCGTAAGTGATGATGTATAGGAGACGAAGGATAAGGGAGTGTAAACCGAGGTGTAATGTGTCGACTTGTAGCTACCGAGGTGAGGGGTTTGTAGACCGAGGTGAAGTGGCTGAAGTGGAGTGTATATATACCTAAGCGTAGTTGCTGTAGTGCAGGCGTTATGTTACAGCGTGTATCTGCCGAGGTGAGTGTACCGAGGTTTAGGTACGTTGAATAGTAAGTGTAGTGAAGCTTAGCGTGACGCAGTGTAGAGAACCGAGGTGCCAAAAGAGTGTACCAAGGCGTTGTGAAGTATAGGCCGAGGTAAAGTGAGTGCTTAGGTGTAGTGTGCCTATGTGTAATAGGCTGAGGTGAAGTGGTGTGCTTAGGTGTGAAGTGCCTAAGTGTAGTAGCCAAGGTGAAGTGGTGTGGTTAAGTGTGAAGTGACTAAGTGTAGATGATGAAGTGAGGTGTGAATAAGCCTATGTGTAGTTGATGAAGTGTAGTGCATGGACGTCTAAGCTAGTATTGCTGAGGTATAGGGTGTATATATCGAGGTGTATGTGTTGAGGTGTAGGTGCGATGGAAGATAGGATGTGTATGCCAAGGTCCAATATGGTGCGCCAAGGTGCTGTGTAGTGGAAAACGAAGGGTAAGGTGTGTATGCCGAGGTGCAATGAGGTGCGCCGAGATGTTGTGAGTATAGCTGAGGCAAAACGAGGTAGTTGTAGAGGTGAATAGTGAAGAGGTGATGTTCCTAAGTGTATCTGTAAGTGGCAACCGAGGTAGAAGCCGAGGAGGATGATGATGAGGTGTAGTTGTCTAAGGGAAGTATCAAGGTGTAGATTAAGTATGCCTAAGGGTAGCTATTTAAGTAAGGTGTATTATGATCAAGGTATGTACTGACGAGGTGAAAAGGTATTAAGGATGTTGAACTATAAGTGAGTTGAGATGTAGGTATGTATGTGTGTGCGAAGTGAAGCGAGAGTGTGTTGGCGTGAAGTGAGAGGATACCGAGTTGAAGTGAAGTAGAGTGAGTGTATGCTCGGTATGGCGTGCGCGTTGCGCTTGAGGAGGCGTGTGCGTAGTGCTTGGTGTGTAGCGCATTGTGTTTTGGTGTGGGTCACGACGAGGGGCACCAAGTGTGGCATGCCCTTGTGCCGTGTGGGTCTCGGTGTGGGGCGCCAAATGTGGCGTGCCCCTTGCGCCAGGTCCGGTGTGTGTAGCCGAGGTGATGCGAGAGTGCCGAGGTGATGCGGAGACCGAGAGTGCGGGATGAGTGTGTGCCGAGGTGCCGTTCGACCCCGAGTAGCATAGACGCCGCGCAATCGTGAGTCTTTGTTCAGTGTTGGAAACGCTTAAGTGTTTGAAATGGGATAGTCCGTTTAGTCCCTAGGTGACGTTTTAGTCCTAGGTGACATTGTGGTCCTCGTAGTGACTGTTTAAGTCCACTACGTTTAGTGTGAGGGCGTTGAGGTAGCGTGAGAGCTACGATTGTGGGAGTATTGAGTGGAGGTTGGGACGATAACCATGGGCCGTGGTCCGAGGTGCGAAGTCAACTTTAGAGCCGTGAGCCGGCGATGTGTTTAAGTGGTGAGGTTCCAAAGGGACCGACGTTGAGTGTCGGGTCTATGACCTCGTTTCGCGGTTGTGCTCGTGGTGTTTGGGGTTGCCTTCTAGGCATTCTCTCGTAGTGAGAAGACTTGGTCCTGTTTAGGCGTTGGCCGAGAAAGTGGGGTAGCCTTCAAGGAAATGGTTGATCCCAGGCGGTCGTTTGGTCCTTAGGTGACGCATGGGTCCCTAAGTGTTGGTGAGTTTTAGTTTGGTCGTAGTGCCGCTGATTTAAGTGGCGTTGGAGTTCACCACTGTTGGTGGCGATGAGCTCGGTGAGTTGTAAGTAGTCATAGAGATAGTGACTGACGTAGTGTGGTTAGCTTTAGAGCTATGGTTTGGGTGTATCGATGTCAGCCAGAGGGCTGTTGATGATGATGTTAACCACGTTGTAGAGGGCTGAGGTCCTGAGCGTTGCTCACCACGTTGTAGAGGGCTGAGGTCCGAGCGTTGCTCACGTTGTAGAGGTCGAGGTCCTGAGCGCTGCTCACCACGCCAGGAAGGTCGAGGTCCCGAGCGTTGCTCACCACGCCAGGTAGGCGAGAGGTTCCGGCGTTGCTCACCACGTTGTAGAGGGCTGAGGTTCTGAGCGTTGCTCACCACGTTGTAGAGGGCTGAGGTCCTGAGCGTTGCTCACCACGTTGTAGGAGGGCTGAGGTCCTGAGCGTTGCTCACCACGTTGTAGAGGGCTGAGGTCCTGAGCGTTGCTCACCACGTTGTTGATTGGGTGTTGTGGTTGGCCACATGAAATTGGTGATGTCCTTGATTGTTCCTGAGTTAGAGTGTGTTGTTTGTGTGAGCCGAGTTGTTCTGCTGTCTCTAGGTGTTTTCTCTAGCATAATGTTTATCATACATTTTATTATTTATGAAAAGAGACTCACCCTAGCATTTTTTTATGTTGCCTGCTCTCGTGGCGACAAACAGGTGATGTGCAGGTGATCCTGAGTGAAGATCCTTTCTTTCCTCAGTTTAGTTGTGGCGTCTTGCTCTGTGACGTCGAACTGGGGAGCCGGGTAGTCTATTAGTTGTTTAAGATTAGTGTTGAACTGTAATAGATTGATGTATTAGAATTTGAGGGTTCGCCCAGTCAAGTCGTGCTATGTATCACGCAATTATATTTTATTAATGAAAAGTATTATTGGCTAAGTGAAAGTGATGTTTGATGAACGTAGCATTCCCTTGAGGATGTATCTTTGAAAAGAAAAACGATTTTTGAACTCTGATTTTATAAATTGAAGAATTAAGAGTAAGGGGGTGTTACATGTCACACATCAACTAAGACTAAACATGCCGATACAATCAAAGATTCAATTGTCAAGGATGCAAGGTGAATTTCTCAAAACAAATGCGTGTGTGTGAGGAGAAGTGCATTTACCCTAATGACTCTATGCTACAACAGGCATGTAGGCTTACGTCTTCATTAGGAGGTCATACACATTGAGGGAATGGCACGCACGCTAAATCAAGACAATTTAAGGAGCATCAAAAACAAGTAAACAATTGATCATAGGCCTAGAATGGTCTTAATTAAATTAATGACATGTGAGCAACGATTTCTCAATAATATGAACAAAAGGAATTGCATCAAGGCTAAGGTAAGCCTATCATTTGCCATGTCTCACGAACCCTAAACCCTAACCATACAATCTCCTTTGTTATTAACTAAGAAATTAAAAGGGGAAGGCTGAATCACATAGAGCAATCCTCTCACTTTGAGAAAAGTGCACTAGGCACTAGTGAGAATCGACTTGCCTATCATCAACAACTAACAATAAGCAAACTAAAACAAGATTTGAATAAACACAAAAACTAGGTTGAATCACATAGAGCAATCCTCTCACTTTGAGAAAAGTGCCCTAGGCACTAGTGAGAATCAACTTGTCTATCATCAACAACTAACAATAACTAAAGTAAAACAAGAATACATAAACAAAGTTACCCCCTTTTTAGCAATCCTCACCACTTAGATCAAAGTGCACTAGGCACTAGTGGGAATCATATTGCTAGATCATCAACCAACAACAAAAATAACATTTAACACTAAAATGAAATACTAATAACAATATTAAACATCATCAAGCAAAGAACAACAACAAAATCAACTTGACAATATTTTTAATCATAAGTACGTGAACCAAAGGAAACATAGGTCCACATTTTATTTAAAAAAAAAGCTGTAATCAAAACGTGGGGGGTGTAGTTAACAATCAGGTGTTAAAAAAAACATAACATAAAAAAAAGAGGGAAGCCCGTACGGTCTGTAAACCAGCATAACAACAAAAAAAACAAAAAAAACCTAAACTAATGCCCTCCCTTGCGCCGTTCCATTTTATTCAGCAGAGAGTGAAAAAAACAGATCGAGAGAGAAGAGGAGATCGAGAGAGGGAGAGTACCGCGAGAGGAAGAGAGAGGCGCCGCGAGAGAGAGAGCGAACAAAAGAGGGAAGAGGAAGGTCGAAGAGACGCCCCGCCGAAGCTGCGATGGTGGTTGCCGGAGGCGCGTTGTGAACGGGGAGATGACGGTAGATTGTGACGACAGCTGTGGTGTTTTTGGCGCCGGAGAAGGGCGTTTCGAAGCTTTACGGTTTTGAAGGTGTGATGGAGGAGAGCGAGGTTGAAGTACGAACAGAGAGGGGGAGGTTTTGGGTGGTTGACGGCGGTTTGGCGGTGACGGTGACGGTGATGACGCCGTGGCGGAATGGCGTTGCTGATGGTCAGCCGTGGTTGTGCTACCGAGATGATTTGGTGGAGCAGCAAAGGTGATTTCGATTTTTCCTCTCACTCTTCTTCTCTTATTTCTGATATTTTACATTACGTTCACCCCTTGTTGTCTGCGTGTGTGTTTTGCTTCTGTGTTTGTGTTTTTGTTTTCTGTTTCCTCCCCTTGCTCTGTGTTCTGGGGTGTGTTCTGTGTGTGTTCTGTGTGTGTTTGTCGTAGCTGTGTTTGTGTGTGTTCTGGTTTGTGTTTTCGTTTTAATGTGCTCTGTGTTGTGTGTTGTTTTCAGTGTCCTCCCCCCTCAATGTATCTGCGTTGTGTGTATTTTTATAGTGGGGTTTGTGTGGTGTAGGTGTTGGTGAGATGCAGCTGAGCAATGGGAGACCATAAAGCAACCAGCAAACTGATGAAGCAGAGGCAGCAGGAAGGATAAGCAACATTCTTGCCCAAAATGCCAAAGAGCCAAAGAGACAAGGTGAAAGAGCTTGAGCTTGCAGCTCAAAATAGCAGCAACGTCTCTCTGTTAATTTTTTGTTTGACTTTTCCACTCTTTCTTTTTTGCTATGTAACATGTAGCTTTGTGTTATCTTTAATAATAATAAAAGAGAGAAAGGGATATGAGTATAGAGTGATTAAGATACCTTACCTATGGAAAGAAAGAGAGAAGTAAGCGGGAGTACTATTTTAGCTATTTGACTGTATAAAGATAACAATTAATAAGATAAACACGCGTACGCGACGAGACACGAGCGCGTGCGACAAGAATCACAACGCGCACGCGATGAGAATAAGAGATGCTAGATTGATAACGAATGCCACTTGCACGCATTTGTGTGGTTGGAACCTACACAACGAGACATATTTTTGGGTTTTCTGGAAACGAGAAAAATGCCCGTTAAAATTGGGCGTTTACAAAAATACAATTTTATTTGATTTTCAACTAGTCAGACAAAATTGGGTATGACAGCTGCCCCTCTTTATTTGGATTTTATCAAGAAATATGAATTGGCCGAGACATATTTCGAAGATAAAATAGAAATAAAGAATTCAGAAATTATACCAATTTTGTCCACTTGGGGAAATCCGAATTTTCTTTTTTTCTTTTTCTCTTTTTTTTCTTCTTTTGAATGGGTGTCAGCCTTCGGCCAACAAAAGCAGAAAATAATCTTGGTGCCAGCCCTCAGTAAGCTAGCGAAAGCGATAAAGAAAGCGGGAAATCAATTGGTGCTAGCCCTCAAGCAGCAAAAGCAGGAAATAAATTGGTGCCAACCCTCAGTAGGCCAGCAAAACAGGAAATGAATTGGCGCTAGCCCTCAGGCAGCAAAATCAGGGAATAAAGCAGTAAAGAAAGCGATAAAGAAAGCAGTAAAGAAGGTACCGGCCCGCATGAAGCCGCGACATCGAGGTCGCTAAAGCCTTTTAACGAACCGCGAACGATCCGAGTTTGCACTTGGGCATGGTGGTCTTCAAGAGCGACCGTGGGGGACAATATCAAGTCTAGATCTCGACATTTCCTTAGATCGCGCCATGTCTTAGGCCAACACAACTATCCTCTTTTTCGATCGACCCAATGGGGGTCGAAGGACTTACCCGCATTTCAAATACGAGGTGAAGTTCGCTTTTTGAAGCGGACGCTGGTCCCGGCGGATTCACGAATCTCGTTGATTGATTGATTGAAATAGCCAATGTTGCCGCATTGGATTGAGGTACCTGCATACGTCAGTTGATGCAAGGAATGATGCATGGAATATGGGTGCATGCTATGCAAGGGCATGTCATGCAAGTGCGTGCAATGCTACGACTTTGGTGTAATGATGAATGTGGTGGAACACTCCTGAAGTTTTTCTTTTGGTCTGATTGTTTTTTCTTCGATCGGCCTTCTTTTTCTAATCGTTTGTTTTTCTTTGCTTGTTTTCTTTTGCTCTTTATGAAATGTGAATATGCAAACATAGTGCTTTGATGTTTGATGCAGAGATTGATACTTGTAATGTAAGTGTGCGATGCAATGATAGTGATTCATGTTTTGATGAATGGAATGCTCTTGTTTTATTTTCTGCTCATTTCTTTCTCTTTTCATGAAATGCGGGCATGCGAATGCAATGTTTCGATGAGTGGCATGAAGAAATGAACGATAATGGAATGACGAATGACATGGGAAGCCTTTGTGTTGCCTTGCATGATACACATGTAATGCTTTGATGCAAGGACTTTGGTTCTTTCCCTTTTATGAAATGTAAACATTAATATGATGCAAATGCAATGACATGGGATGACGTGTTTTTACTTTTTGGCATAGGGACTTCCGGATCCTTGAGCGATCAATTCAAGCATCCTGATGACTATCCCGAATGTGTATTCGACTTAGCCCCCCATTTATTGAAAAGGATTTGATGTTCGATACAATGATGTTGAATGCTAGTGCTTGTGTTTTTGCTTTTTCTTTCTTTATGATGCAATGCTTTGATGCTTGATGGAATGAGATGGAAGATTTTTTTGCTTTTATCCGTTGCTTCCTTTTTTGTTGCCTTTCATGAAATGATGATGTCGGCACGATGCAAATGGGACAACACTATGATAAACAAAATGCAACGCCTAAATGCATGAGGCGAAAAATAAGATATGAATGATTGGGGTACTTAAACATTTTTGTGATGATGAGATGCAAGACTTTGAATGCAAGGAATTGAGATGATTATTGACCATTCTGTTGAAAAAAATTGAATTTGATTCAAACTCCGGTGTTCTCAAGGTTTTTATTTACAAACAAGCTCACTTGTTTTCTCTTCCTTCCAATGACGACCGAATCTTAGATATCGCATGACTAACTTGTGTTCTCTCTCTTTGAAGCATTGTCTAGTAAGCATGCATAGGAGTGCAAATGTGAATGAGTGAGTCAGTTAACTTGGGATTGGTTTAGAACATGTATGATAAGTGAAGGGATGACAGACATGATTATTGCCGACGCTCATGAGGGACCAAGGGATGCAAGACTGCCCCGGTTCGGCCTTTTGATGAGTGAATAAGCTTGCCTCTGTCTGGTGGTGATAATGACTCCGTGTAAGAGATGATGAATTGGGAACACTTCGGCTCTTGGGATGAAATGTGGAATGAAAGGGGTTTTGTCTCAAACCACACAGTTTGGTGTTGCCCCAGTCATGACGAGACAAAGTTGCCCCAGTTAGAATGACGAGGCCTTGTTTAGGATAGTGAGTTGAGAGATTGCCCCGGTGAGGTTTTATGGGAATGAATGAGGTGAAGGACTGGGAATGCACATGCCCCACTTTAGAATGACATTTCAAACGGTTTCTTTGAGTGAGGTTGTGAAAGGTGACAGAGTTATGGTGACGGTTATGAACGGAGGGTGGTATGTGAATGGGATAGACGATGAACAAATCTAGCCATGGTTGAGTGGAGTGATAGGTGAAGGAAATGCCCCCTAGTACACATCTTTGGTTCTCTTTAAGAAAAACTCAAATGCAATGAAAGTTTGGACTTTTACTATGAAAGAAACCTCACTTGGTGATCACTAAACCTTGTTTTAAATGCAACTTGAGTGCATTTTAGAGTGCAAGTCTTTATAAACTTTGTCAGCTTTCTTTTTCTCGATTGCTTTTTTTTCTCGAGGATTTTTCTTGATCGGCTTTCTTTTTCCGATCATTTTGTTTTTTTTTGAGCAAACCCATCGTAAATAGATAAACTTATTTGCCCCTAGGTTAAAATTTGAGAAAACAAAAGCACCTCGGTTATTGATCGGTATGGACTTTTTCAGATTGTGATGTTTTGTGGAGAAGGGATATAGCTTATGAAGTGTTTGAGGCTGATGGGCTGTTGGGTCTTATTCGGCATCGGCCAATGGTCAATGATTTATGAAGGAAATGGTTATTAGGTTTGATGAGGTGCTTGGCCAAAGAAAATGTTTGCGGTCTTTATGGAGACAAGGATCTCTGGTGTTTCATGGTGAAATATATCAGCTCACAATTTGTACTTCTTTTGTTTCTCTTTTTTCTTGGTCTTTTTTTTTTTGGAGATTTTCATTTTTTTTTGAATCTTTTGTTTGATTGCGTTCTTTTCCTTTTGACCTCTTTCTTTTCTTTGGACTTGGGTGAGCTGATAAAGATGATATACCATTTTCGATGTGGAATCATCCTTGTCTAGAGTGATGGAGATATCCTGGGACTTTCTTGACTTAAGGTGGGTAGGAGGGGGATTTTTTCCTTCTCTTTGAGATTTTCTTGGCTTAACGTGGGCAGGAAAGGGAATTTTTTGGATTTTGGATTTTCTTGAGGTTGTGGGGGCCAAACTTCATTTCAAATTCCGATTGCATATTTTTTCGTAAAACCCGACAACAATTTATCTATCTATATGTGTTTGCTCTTTTCTTTGCATTTTCTTTTATGCCCTAATTTTTGCCTGGACTTGCGAGTTTTCAATCCACCGGGCGCTCCTTTTTGCCTAGGCTTTGCGGGTTTTCAACCTAGCGAGCTTGTTCTTCATTTATCTCTTCTTTTTTTTGGAAAGACTTGCACTAAAGGAATATAATGTCGATAAAGAAAGTTAGTGATCACAGAATTGCCTCAGCATACTTAGAGTGTTAGTGAGAATGAACCAAAAAGAGAAACTGCACGTGTCGGGCATACAGAATTGCCTCAGCATATGCACTGATGGGAGAGAATATGCGCTTTATGGGTGGACGGGGCGAGATTAGACTTGTATGGTGATGATGACAAGGAAAGAAACTGACTGACTCAAACAAGAGAAACTGCACGTGTCGGGCACGTTCACTATAGGAATGCTTCACAGAGAGTCAACATTAGTTAGAACAATTAATGTTTTTTTTGAGCTGCTTCAGCCTTTTGTCATGGAATGGATGGGATGCAGTGCTTTTGAAAGAAATGCAAATGAGCTAATAGATTTGAAAAAACTGAGTGCCTTGGAACACCTTGAGTTTGCAAGAACTTTTATTTTATGCAATGAATGAATGAACAAATTATGATATGCAAGTATGATGCAAATGCGTGGAGAATGACCACTTGAAAAGTGTGGCTTATTCTAAATAATTTTGTTGTTTTTAATGCAAGACAATATGGAATGCCAATGCGAATGATGCAAGAATGATGCCCCCCTTTTTTTTTCAAAATGATTTTTTTTTTTATTTTTTTAGTTTTTTAGAGGCGAGACAAGATACGAAATGCCAATGCCCCTTTTTTGAATGATGAGAGATGCAAGAATGGTGATATGAGGCAACTGATTGTCGTTACCCTGAGTAACCTGCATGAAACATTGAGTGGATCCTGACTCAATTAGTTGACTCAATTTAATTTCCTACTTGAAAATAAAACACGTGTGACTGGGTCAAAGTGCCTTGACATCGTAGAGTAACATCTCAAATTTGTAGTCGACAAACAAATTTGAGATTACCCTTCGTCGTTCAAAGGTGCATTTCTACCCATTAAGCCATCACATGAGGAAATTTTTCTTTGTTTTGAAAGGATGCATGCAGGGAGAAATGATGTATTCGAACAAAGTGATGAGGTTAATGAAATGATCCATGAGTGCCACATTGACGCGATGTCTACATTATTTGATGATGATTTTTTGTACATGCACCAGGATGAATGTGATGCTTATGCAATGCGGATGATAACTGCTTTTTGCTTTATTTAGTTTTTATGCAATGAAATGAAATGCATGATACTCACAATTATTTTTAGCGCGTGGAAATGCATGCAAAATGAAACGTTCAAGTGCTTATTTTTTATGCCATAAAAAGGGAAAAGGGGTACATGCGATGCATTATCTAAAATCTAGTGGAAAACATACATTTTTGGATTTTTGTTTATTTGTTATGATATGAAAGAGAAAAATAATAATGCATGCAGAAAACGGCACGTTTGAGTTGCTATATGAATAGCGGAATGATATATGCATGCAATATTGATGTGATGCCCACTTTTATTGGATGACAGTTTTTGCATAATTAAGGATGAATGAAATGCGATATGGATGATAATTGCTTCTAGTTTTCATTTTTCTTATGCAATGAAATGAAATGTGTGATGCTTACAATTACTTTCCTAATGCATGAGAGATATTGAATGGAGATGCATGTGAAATGAGACGTTAATGTTTATTTTTGATTTGCGACACAGAGAAGAAGTATTAATGCGATGATGTGATATGAATGGACAACGGAATGAGTGGGTGAATGAATGAACGAATGTGCATTTTGAATGAGGATGCCGTAAATTGCATCATTTGATGATTTTTCATGATTATGAAGAATAATTGTTTTTTCAAAATTTTGTTTTATAGCATGATGCCATGATGCAAAGTGCGGATGATGATTGCTTTTGTTTTTGTTCGAGGTGGGCTCAAGGCCCAATGCAATTAATAGTCCAATGAGGCCCAACATCGTAGCTATAAATATGGCACGAATCTCAAGGAATTAGGTACGTCATTTATTACTGTGGTCCTATTCACTATTCACTGCTGACTTGGGCGTCGGAGTGCTTTCACAGGTACCACCCAGGCGCAACCCAGACTCAGACACCCAGGCATCCAGCGACCGAGCTAAGGGACTACATCATCATTACATCTATTGGTCTTATACGATCATTTGGCGACCACAGTGGGAGAGAGCTCGGTTGAGCCATTGCTTGAGCTATGGAGACGGCCGGGCCACCAGAGATGCGGCGAGTTTGTTTCGTCCGGGCCAGTATAAACCTGCAGAGGGGGAAGCGGTCAAGCTCGAACGCATACCATGAGAGGGGGCGACCTGGTCGTCCCCCGACCTGCTACCCCCTCCACTGATAAATTTAATAAAAGAAAGCAAAGTTAAAAGAAGGGTGTTCGTGTTACCTGAAAGGCCGGTAGTTGAGTCCGGCGCGAGGGGCACGGGCGAGCTGCTTTGGAGCGAGCGACGAATGGAAGACAACGAGCCAGCGAGGTCATTTTTTACGTTTCAAAGCGAAGAAATGATAAAGGTGTGGGTTCCTCTTACCCCACCACCACCTTATATAGTGGGCCAACCGTCACCTTAGGCCCCAAGAATGAAAGCGCGCACTTTTACATTCCATCATTACTCGATCGGGGAAGTGAAGAGACACGCTTGGGAAGCCAAGCATCACCTTGGAATACGTGAAATCACAACATTAAATCAGCTGTCCCCTCAGACTTATGACACACTTCAAAAGTGGTCAGGTCGGCCGCAATAATCAGGTCGCTTGATAAGCCGTGTTACACTGGGGCAACGCCCATACCTCGAGGCCGTTCATTTTTTACAACTCAGCTGCTTTCAACACCACTCGGGGGCAGCAAATCAAGCCTTAGCCCGCCTACTAGCGACCCAGGCTTGGGGGGCAACTGTTCTGGAGTGGGCTCAAGGCCCAATGCAGTCCAATAGGTCCAATGAGGCCCAATAATGTAGCTATAAATATGGCACGAATCTCAAGGAATTAGGTACGTCATTTCTGATGGCGGATCTTGACCAAAAAATTAGAGGGGGCCAAAATAGTAACAAATATATAAACAAAAATTAACTATGTATTCATAATAGTTTGTTTGGTTTAGTGGTCAAAGTTCTCTATGTCAATTTTAATGTCATGAGTTCAAATCTTGCTTTATGCAATTTTTTATATTAATTTTTGAGAAAAATATACTAATAACTGCAAAAAAAAGATGCGGTCATCACAAGAATTGAACTGGGGACACTTAATACGCCAATAATGCTCTTAACCTCTCAACTACTAATACTTTTATTGTTTAGTCTTCATTTGGTTCTATATATTCTAACTTTGAGTATATTTATATATTAACTTTATGGGAGCCGGGGGTACCGTGGCACCCCCCGGCTCCCACTAAGATCCGCCTCTGGTCATTTATTACTCGTGGTCCTATTCACTATTCATCACGACTTGGGCGTCGGAGTGCTTTCGCAGTACCACCCAGCGCAACCTGCACTCGCACACCCGGGCATCCAACGATCGAGCTAAGGGACTACATCAAAGATTACATCTATTGGTCTTATACGATCGGGCTTTATTTTTAAACAATGAAATGGAATGCATGATACTAACAATTATTTTTAGTGCGTGGAAAATGATTCTCATGAAAATGCATGCAAAATGAGATGTTTGCATATATGATATGAAAAAGGAAAATAATAAAGCATGTGATATGTTTCTAAAAAAAAATTATGCGAGAAAGTGCATGATGCTCGCAAATGATTTTTAATGCAAGGGAAAACATGATTTATTTTGAATGGAAATGTATGCAAAATGAGATGGTCACATGTTCATTCTTCATGATATGCAAAAAGCAATAATGCATGAGACACGTTCCTAATAATATATGTTTTTCGGACTTTTTGACAAAATTAGGAAAAAATTTAGTGAATGGAAACGCACCCGCGCGGGGAATTCACTCCCGACAAACCTAAATGAGATAGAGAAAAATGCGCGTATGGATTTTTATTTAGTTTTCCCATGTTATGCAAAGATGCTTTTTGTATGAGAATGAGGTTGATGATGTTACTTCACATGCATGTGAAAAGCAAAGTAAAAAGATTTTTTTTGGTTTGGTGATTGAATTTTTTGAGAAAATACAAGATATATGTCACCTCATATAGATGTTTATGAAAATTAAAAAGATACATTTTTTGATTTTCGAAAATTCTTGAAGGAAAAATGACTAAACTAGATGCAACAATGCAACACACAATTGGGAACGCCCTTGTGATCTAAAAAAAAGGGGGAAAAAAAACCTACGATCTAGGCAATTTAAAGGTAATCCTCCCATGTAGCTCTATTCACTCCCCACAATCATGAAAGAGCACAACTCAAGTTGAAACTTTACTTAAGTAGCCAAACGGACAAAGGTCATGATGGGCTCTCACTACTCGAATCCACTCTCCTAAGTTTTTGCAGACCTTGGTTATGGTCTCTCTCTCTCAAAGCATATTATCTCAAGGTACAAGTGTGTGTGTGTGTGTGTGAAGGGCATACCACTTAAAGCTACCCAACACATAACCACCCCACCTGCAAATGAAAATCCAGAACAGTCCAGACAATAGCATGTTGTCTACCCTAGGGTTCAATATCAATCCAATATAAACTAGCCTAGGGTGCCAACAACAATGCACTTCTTACCTTAAGAAAGGAGCCGAGAAGATAGGAACATGATAAGAGAGGGGAAATGCATGAGCTTACCTTAACAAATGGAGCAAAGAAGGAGGGATCATGGGGATTGGAAGAATGCATGGGCATAAGCAATAAAAGAAAAGGAGTAGAAGAGGAGATAGGGAACAAACATAGAAGAAGACAAATGCATATGCCTACAATCAACGATAAGAAAGAAAGGAAAAAAAGAATGAAGGCAAACAATGTATTAGTCAAATCAACAATACATTAAACCACACATTTTAATTAGTTATGCTTGACCCACTTAAAAAGGAAAGTCCCAGTGAAGTCGCCATTGTTGCACCCGAAAAATCCGGTTTGGGTTTCTCAATGTACAACTTGGAAAAATTTTGAAGCCGCCACCAATATTTTAATTTTAAGACCAAAACATTGAAAAAAGGTCTTTTGAACAAGGCGAGTGGTCTTTTGAAAACTAGAGATATAGGTTCGGGGGTCGATTACGTGTGAGGAAGGTACTAGCATCAAGACACGCCCTTTCTACCGAAAGGAACCTCTAACTAAATGTGTGGTTTTAACGCTTGATTTGAAAAATACCTAGATTTGCCTATTTATTTATTGTTTGAAGATGAATGGGAAAACTTAATGAAAATTTTTATTTTTGGCGCTTGACGAGAGTTGGCCTCTCGCTCCTACGTATCTCCTGGTGCGATGGAGAACTCAAAGCTACGTAGTTCTTGGTTGTCAAGAAAAGGTTTTTGTTTTTTATCTTTTTAGTGAGTTTTCAAAATAGGACGAGTATTCAGCGAATGATTAAACTAACAAAGGTTATGGGTAATCATCACTAAGTACTCTTGAAAAATGGGAGTCACCGCCACTAGTCAGACGAACAAAGGTTCTGATTGACTGTTAGTAGCGACTCATTTTTTATTTGATCTTTTGAAAATTGTTTTCGAAAGAGATTAATTGACACGAATGATCAAACTAACCAAAGTTATGGGTGACCATCGCTTATTGTTCTTTTGGGAAAAGACATTGTCACCAATGGCTAGACGAACAAAGGTTCTGATTAGCCATTAGCAACAATGGGTTTGAAAATGATTCTTTTTGTTTGTTTTATGAAAATGACTTTTATTTATTGCGCTTGACGAGAACGGGACTCGCTCCTACGTATCCCAAATGGGAATCAAAGCGACATAGTTCTGATGAGCCTTGAAGATGAAAATGTTTTTGAAAGGGTTTTGGAAAGGGACAGAGCTTTCATAATGACCAAGCAAGCAAAGGCTTTGAGTGATCATTACTAATATAACTCTTGATAGTATTCATGACAATCAAACAAGCCTTGGGTGATAGTCACTAATAATTAGAAAAGAGTTTGAAAGATTTTGGGAAAAAGGGTGAAGTTATTATCAATGATTTGGTTACGAACTTCAAACGCATTCAATAATTAAATAATCATGCATATGTCACACATCAACTAAGACTAAACATGCCGATACAATCAAAGATTCAATTGTCAAGGATGCAAGGTGAATTTCTCAAAACAAATGCGTGTGTGTGAGGAGAAGTGCATTTACCCTAATGACTCTATGCTACAACAGGCATGTAGACTTACGTCTTCATTAGGAGGTCATACACATTGAGGGAATGACACACAGTTAAATCAAGACAATTTAAGGATCATCGAAAACAAGTAAACAATTGATCATAGGCCTAGAATGGTCTTAATTAAATTAATGACATGTGAGCAACGATTTCTCAATAATATGAACAAAAGGAATTGCATCAAGGCTTAATAAGGTAAGCCTATCCTTTGCCATATCTCACGAACCCTAAACCCTAACCATACAATCTCCTTTGTTATTAACTAAGAAATTAAAAGGGGAAGGCTGAATCACATAGAGAAATCCTCTCACTTTGAGAAAAGTGCACTAGGCGAATCAACTTGCCTATCATCAACAACTAACAATAAGAAAACTAAAACAAGATTTGAATAAACACAAAAACTAGGTTGAATCACATAGAGCAATCCTCTCACTTTGAGAAAAGTGCCCTAGGCAGTGTGAGAATCAACTGTCTATCATCAACAACTAACAATAACTAAAGTAAAACAAGAATACATAAACACGGTTGAGTCCTTTTTAGCAATCCTCACCACTTAGATCAAAGTGTACTAGGCACTAGTGGGAATCATATTGCTAGATCATCAACCAACAACAAAAATAACATTTAACACTAAAATGAAATACTAACAACAATATTATCATCAAGCAAAAAACAACAACAAAATCAACTTGACAATATAAAAAATCATAAGTACGTGAACCAAAGGAAACATAGGTCCACACTTTATTTTAAAAAAAAGGTTGTAATCAAAACGTGGGGGGTGTAGTTAACAATCAGGTGTTAAAAATAAACATAACATAAAAAAAGAGGAAGTCTGCCGTGCAGTCAGAAACCAAACATAACAACAAAAAAACAAAAAAAAACCTAAACTAATGCCCTCCCTTGCGCCGTTCCATTTTATTCAGCAGAGAGTGAAAAAAAACAGATCGAGAGGGAAGAGGAGATCGAGAGAGGGAGAGTACCGCGAGAGGGAGAGAGAGGCGCCGCGAGAGAGGGCGAACGGAAGAGGGAAGAGGAAGGTCGAAGAGACGCCCCCAAAGGCCGCGACGGTGGTTGCTCGGAGGTGCGCGTTGTAAACGGGGAGATGACGGCGGATTGTGACGGCAGCTGTGGTGTTTTTGGCGCCGGAGAAGTGCGTTTCGAAGCTTTACGGTTTTGAAGGTGTGATGGAGGAGAGCGAGGTTGAAGTACGAACAGAGAGGGGGAGGGGTTTTGGGTGGTTGACCGCGGTTTGGCGGTGACGGTGACGGTGACGGTGATGACGCCGTGGCGGAATGGCGTTGCAGTGGTGCTGGTGGTTGTGCGCTGGAGATGATTTGGTGGAGCAGCAAAGGTGATTTCGATTTTTCCTCTCACTCTTCTTCTCTTATTTCTGATATTTTACATTACGTCCACCCGTTGTTGTCTGCGTGTGTGTTTTGCTTCTGTGTTTGTGTTTGTGTTTTTGTTTTCTGTTTCCTCCCCTTGCTCTGTGTTCTGGGGTGTGTTTTGTGTGTGTTCTGTGTGTGTTTGTTGTAGCTGTGTTTGTGTGTGTTCTAGTTTGTGTTTTTGTTTTAATATGCTCTGTGTTGTGTGTTGTTTTCAGTGTCCCTCCCCCCTCAATAATGTATCTGCTGTGTGTGAATTTATAGTGGGGTTTGTGTGGTGTAGGTGTCAGGTAATGGGAGACCATAAAGCAACCACCAGCAAACTGATGAAGCAGAGGCAGTAGGAAGGATAAGCAGCAAGGACATGTTCTTGCCCAAAAATGCCAAAGAGCCAAAGAGACAAAGGTGAAAGAGCTTGAGCTTGCAGCTCAAAATAGCTTCCAGCAACTCTCTGTTAATTTTTTGTTTAACTTTTCCACTCTTTCTTTTTTGCTGTGCATGTAGCTTTGTGTTATCTTTAATAATAAAAAAGATTTAGACAAGTTTAGCTATTTGACTGTATAAAGATAACAATTAATAAGATAAACACGCGTACGCGACGAGACACGAGCGCGTGCGACAAGAATCACAACGTGCACGCAATCAGAAACAACACGCGCACGCGATGAGAATAAGAGATGCTAGATTGATAACGAATGCCACTTGCACGCATTTGTGTGGTTGGAACACAACGAGACATATTTTTGGGTTTTCTGGAAACGAGAAAAATGCCCGTTAAAATTGGGCGTTTACAAAAATACAATTTTATTTGATTTTCAACTAGTCGGACAAAATTGGGGTATGACAGAAGCGTGGTAGGCCTGTGCCGGGGGGAGCATAGCATAGGTAGGAAAGGGAGCCTGGTGGAAGAGCCTGGGGGCCGGGGTCATATGACGGAAATGGAAGGCAAGGCTTTCCCTATTAGATTAGGGAAGGCCCTCTGAAATCAAGGGGAAGTTCATTAATTCTTGGATCGGTTTTAGGGTGAGGTTTGCAGTGGGAGGTTTGTTTTCATGGTGGCTCGCCGGAACTCTCGCCGGAGAAGAAGACCGGAGCTCCGACGTGTTTGAGGTCAGTTTCTACTCCTTTTTTATTCCGTTTGATTTTTATGTTTTCTCAGGTCTGGTTTCTCTTCTACCCTATTTTATTCTTCACACTTCTCAATCTTTGATCCTATGGTTTGTATGCACTATGGATTGCTATTTGCATACTTTTGTGGCTTGTTGTTTGCCTATTTTCTGGTTTTCATGATTAATGATTTTTACCAATTAAATGACACTATTTTAACCAAAAAACTATAACAAACAGAAGCATATTATTTCAAGCAAAACCTAATCTATTTCTATGAACACAAAAGGACTTTAATCTGATTGTCAGAAGAAAAAAAACCTGGTCTAATAAATCCTCTATTATTGTTTTTAAAACCTGACTTGTCAATTTTATGAGACAACCTATTTGTTCTGAATACGAGTTTTTAGAAAAAAACAATAACACTGGACTCTTTGAACTGCTTCAAATTCATCTCCTAATTGTTGTGACCGCGACTGCTACTGTACCCTCTTTGAACTGCTGCCGTTACTCGAATTTTCAGATCTCAGATTTCGAAAGAACCGTGTTTAATGGATTAGGTTTCGATGTTTTTTTTTTGTATAGTCTCCTTGTCTCTGATTTTGTGCTCTTTTATACTAAATTATTTTTCAGCTTGGAAAGCAGCTGCTAGAAACCCTAGCTTGTTGTTGCCTTTTCAAGTAGTAAGTGTTCATCTTTTCTTTTGTGTTGTTGAGTTTAAGTTCATGAGTTTGTTGTGAGAAATTGTTGTTTTTGTCAATTTTCTAGATCCTAACTTTAATCGATGTGACTTACATGTGACTTTTCACTTCTCACATGAAATAAAAAATCGAATTATTTAGAGAGAATATATATAACTTTTCACTTCTCACATGAGACATTTATATATCATACCAAATGCGTAGAAACCACATGGCCTTTTGCACTACGTACACTTTAATCATGTGTGCAGATATGCCAAGCAAAATAATCAATCATAGTGTAACATCAATTATTAAAAAGGTTTGGTGTAAAAATGTGAAAGGTAATCAGAATCGCGTAAGAACATTTAGTTATTGTGAGAACATGAGAACATTAAATAATAATCGTAAGATTAATTAACGGATTACATCATTAATTACAATAGAATATGATTGTAATCTACTCAAACTACTAAACTCAATTAATAATTTAAAAACATGTCAAAAATAAGCGATACCACTAGCAAAAAATTCAAAGTTATTTTTCCTAAAAAAACAACACAAGCAATAATACCACTAAACAATACAAACAATTAACCACTAATTAAAACACATAAATGACAGCAATTAAATATTAAACACTAAAACAACATAAATATTTTAATACAAACATTTGTCTTTAAGTACTTAAAATTAAAATGACAAATTATAAATAAATTCAATTTAAAACATTAATTTTAATCATATTCATTGATCTGATTTTGCAAATATTTAATTTCATCTTTGACCGCTTCGTGGTCCGCTCTATGGGTTTCTTCTGTAGACATCAGATCGACGCCGGTTTCAAAAAGCTTCCCTGAAGAAAGATTTGTGTGTTCCACCAAGTCTTGGAATTTTTGAAGGGGAGTTATTTCTTTTCCTTTAACGTTCAGCTCATAAATCAACATACTCAATTTTTCTTCCATCCCCAAAATAAACCTCCTTCATTGTATACCATTAGATACACATGAATAAGAGCCAACAAGAAAACAAATTAAAGTAAATGTTTACCAGTCTCATGTCCTTCGAATACTCAATCACCAGGCGACTTTTATGAGGTGGTGGGACAACCATGGCACCTCTGGGTGCCCTTCCGGCTCTAAAAGTTGTAATATTATCTTTCCTCTCTGTTTCCTAAATAAAAAAAAGTGACATAAATCAAGCTGCAAGGTTAAGAATCCTAAATTACACTACCAACAAATTTAATACCGTAAGCTCCTTTTTCTTGATTGTCCACGTTTAGGCATTGTTAGATAGCTTGAAGAAGATACTAGAATAACCTGCACTCGTGAGGTTTGCTAAATGTGGTTCTATAACTACTTCAAGGCACATATATATATATAACCTACAACCTAATTACGTTTAGGCATTGTTAGATATATGTGCCTTGAAGTAGTTATCTCTCACCACATTTAGCAAACCTCACGAGTGCAAGTTATTCTAGTATCTTCTTCAAGCTAACTAATAATGCCTTAACGTGGACAATCAAGCAAAAATGAGCTTACGGTATTAAATTTGTTGGTAGTGTAATAAAGGATTCTTAACCTTGCAGCTTGATTTATGTCACTTTTTTTTATTTAGGAAACAGAGAGGAAAGATAATATTACAACTTTTAGAGCCGGAAGGGCACCCAGAGGTGCCATGGTTGTCCCACTGTTGTGCGAAAAGGTGATGTGCAAGTGTACACAATCGCAACAAGTAATATATTGATAAGTAAAGTTCGTCTCCACAGGGATTGGTATTAATTTTAGAGTTTAAAAAGGAATTACACTTAGGGGAACAAGTAGCAAATAAGTTGAGGAACAAAGTTCAAAGTAACAAGAGTTGTTAAAGTAACAAGTTAAAAAGTAATGTAAACTATGAGAGAAATAAGTTGGATTGCTTTCACTATGTAAATTCCCAGAAATAAGACGCTATAACGTCACACGCTATAGCGTTAAGCGCTGTTGCAAATATTTTGTGCCTTTCAGTCACTAGCGCCAGGGTTTCACTACAAGTTGCCTATGTCTAGGTTGTAAATAGGTTCACCCCTGTATAATCAAGATCCCACAGCTTATGCTTTATAAACTATTGCAACATCTATGTCTAGAGGAAGCAAAAATTGATTAAATGTCTTCAACCAACCTTATCGTTTATATTAATCCTTGAGTTCTTTCTATGGTTCATGTCTGAATCCACAGAAGTACTTGTTTTACGTGGCCAAATATAAAACAAGTTAGGAAGAATAATCACACAAGGATTAAAACACAAAACGTGAGAAATTATATACGAAGCATTAATGGTTCATTACAAGCTATAGCAACCCAACTCAAAGAGTTTAGCTCATGTTGAGCTCCATCAAAATAACACAAATAAAAGTACTTGCATTACCAGTAGGCAAAAAGGTGAAATACAAGTGCAAAAGATGCAAGCTTGAGATCTCCTAATCATCCACGTGAATATGGTTCATCATGACCTTACACAAGTGATAAAAATTACGTAAATATTACAAAGAAGAAAGTAAAATAGCAAAAGCTTCTAAGGTGTATCAATGGAGAAGAAGAAGTGTCACACTTTCTCTCTCTATCAATACTCTCTCTCTATATCCGTTGGAAGTGTCTTGGAGATCAGCATATCCTCCCTCTTTCTAGCATGTGGTACAAGTCTCTTCAAAAGTCAAGAAAGGTGATGTTTGCTTTTTCACCAACTCCACTATTCCTCACTCATGCAATGCCAAGTGTCCACACATATCCAATAAAATCCGCACATGTCAGCAAGCACAGTGGACACAAGGTATGGAGCTTAGATTAATGAGCTTGGCGCCAAAATTGCACTTTCCTCATTGATGCTCAGCTGATCAGCCTTCTTGACGCTATAGCGCTAAACACTGCACTACTTCACAAAATACATCAAAACATTCATATGGGCACCAATTGTGCCAATTTCCTAGCAAAGCAGTGCTCAGCCCTTCCTCTCCTAATATTAACAGAAATGCAATAAATACTATACTACTATTACTTGAGAACTTACTTAATTTAATGAATAGAGGTATAAATAACTCATATAAATATGAGTTATCACCCACCACCTGATAAAAGTCTACAGCACACTGCCTGGTGATTGAGTATTCGAAGGACAAGAGACTGGTAAACATTTACTTTAATTTGTTTTCCCTTGTTGGAAGAATTCATTTACTTTCTATGATTGTATTCTAATGGTATATTTGGTATGAAGGAAGTTTATTTTGGGGATGGAAGAAAAATTGAGTATGTTGACGATGCGTTGAACGTTGTTAAAGAAAAAGAAATAACTCCCCTTCAAAAATTCCAAGACTTGGTGGAACAAACAAATCTTTCTTCAGGGCTTTTTGAAGCCGGCGTCGATCTGATGTCTGCGGAAGAAACCCATAGAGCGGAGCACGAAGCGGTCAAAGATGAAATTAAAATATTTGTAGAATATCAATGAATATTATTAAAATTAATGTTTTAAATTGAATTTATTTATAATTTCTAATTTTAATTTTAAGTACTTAAGACAATAACTAAATGTTCTTACGCGATTCCGATTACCTTTCACATTTTTACACCATGCTTGCACCTTTTTAATAATTGATGTTACACTATGATTGATTATTTTTGCTTGGCGTATTGCACACATGATTAAAGTGTGTGTAGTGCAACATCTGGTGTGATATATATAAATGTCCCATGTTTGAAGCGTATTATTATTTTTACAACACAAGCAATACCACTAAACAACACAAACAATTAACCACACTATTAAAACACATAAATGACAGCAATTAAATATTAAACACTAAACAACATAAATATTTTAATACAAACATTTGTTAAGTACTTAAAATTAAAATTACAAATTATAAATAAATTCAATTTAAAACATTAATTTTAATCATATTCATTGATCTGATTTTGCAAATATTTAATTTCATCTTTGACCGATTCGTGCTCCGCTATGGGTTTCTTCTGTAGACATCAGATCGACGCCGGTTTCAAAAAGCTTCCGTGAAGAAAGATTTGTGTGTTCCACCAAGTCTTGAAATTTTTGAAGGGGAGTTATTTCTTTTCCTTTAACAGTGTTCAACGCATCGTCAACATACTCAATTTTTCTTCCAGCCCCAAAATAAACCTCCTTCATACCAAATATACCATTAGAATACAATCATAGAAAGTAAATGTTCACCAGTCGTCCTTCGAATACTCAGTCACCAGGCTGTAGACTTTTTTATGAGGTGGTGGGACAACCATGGCACCTCCGGGTGCCCTTCCGACTCTAAAAGTTGTAATATTATCTTTCCTCTCTGTTTCCTAAATAAAAAAAAGTGACATAAATCAAGCTGCAAGGTTAAGAATCCTTTATTACACTACCAACAAATTTAATACCGTAAGCTCATGTTTGCTTGATTGTCCACGTTTAGGCATTATTAGTTAGCTTGAAGAAGATACTAGAATAACTTGCACTCGTGAGGTTTGCTAAATGTTATCTTTCCTCTCTGTTTCCTAAATAAAAAAAAGTGACATAAATCAAAGTTTGCAAGGTTAAGAATCTTTATTACACTACCAACAAATTTAATATCGTAAGCTCATGTTTGCTTGATTGTCCACGTTTAGGCATTATTAGTTAGCTTGAAGAAGATACTAGAATAACTTGCACTGTGAGGTTTGCTAAATGTGGTGAGAGATAACTACTTCAAGGCACATATATATAACAATGCCTAAACGTAATTAGATTGTAGGTTATATATATATGTGCCTTTAAGTAGTTATCTCTCACCACATTTAGCAAACCTCACGAGTGCAGGTTATTCTAGTATCTTCTTCAAGCTAACTAATAATGCCTAAACGTGGACAATCAAGCAAAAATGAGCTTACGGTATTAAATTTGTTGGTAGTGTAATAAAGGATTCTTAACCTTTGCAGCTTGATTTATGTCACTTTTTTTTATTTAGGAAACAGAGAGGAAAGATAATATTACAACTTTTAGAGCCTTCAGGGCACCCAGAGGTGCCATGGTTGTCCCACCACCGATAAAAGCAATCGCTCGGGTGATTGAGTATTCAAGGACAAGAGATCAAGTTAACATTTACTTTTAATATGTTTTCTCTTGTTGGCTCTTATTCAATTACTTTCTATGATTGTATTCTAATGGTATATTTGGTATGAAGGAAGTTTATTTTGGGGATGGAAGAAAAATTGAGTATGTTGACGATGCGTTGAACATTGTTATAGAAAAAGAAATAACTCCCCTTCAAAAATTCCAAGACTTGGTGGAACAAACAAATCTTTCTTCAGGGAGGCTTTTTGAAGCCGGCGTCGATCTGATGTCTGCGGAAGAAACCCATAGAGCGAGCACTAAGCGGTCAAAGATGAAATTAAAATATTTGTAGAATATCAATGAATATGATTAAAATTAATGTTTTAAATTGAATTTATTTATAATTTCTAATTTTAATTTTAAGTACTTAAAGACAATAACTAAATGTTCTTACGCGATTCCGATTACCTTTCACATTTTTTACACCATGCTTGCACCTTTTTAATAATTGATGTTACACTATGATTGATTATTTTTGCTTGGCGTATTGCACACATGATTAAAGTGTGTGTAGTGCAAAAAGGCCATATGGTTTCTGCGCATCTGATGTGATATAAATGTCCCATGTTTGAAGCGTACCACTAAACAACACAAACAATTAACCACTAATTAAAACACATAAATGACAACAATTAAATATTAAACACTAAACAACATAAATATTTTAATACAAACATTTGTCTTTAAGTACTTTAAAATTAAAATTACAAATTATAAATAAATTCAATTTAAAACATTAATTTTAATCATATTCATTGATCTGATTTTGCAAATATTTAATTAATTTCATCTTTGACCGATTCGTGCTCCGCTATGGGTTTCTTCTGTAGACATCAGATCGACGCTGGTTTCAAAAAGCCCTGAAGAAAGATTTGTGTGTTCCACCAAGTCTTTGAATTTTTGAAGGGGAGTTTGTGTGTTCCACCAAGTCTTGGAATTTTTGAAGGGGAGTTATTTCTTTTCCTTTAACAGCGTTCAACGCATCGTCAACATACTCAATTTTTCTTCAATCCCCAAAATACCTCCTTCATACCAAAATATACCATTAGAATACAATCATAGAAAGTAAATGAATAAGAGCCAACAAGAAAACAAATTAAAGTAAATGTTTACCAGTCGTCCTTCGAATACTCAGTCACCAGGCTGTAGACTTTTATGAGGTGGTGGGACAACCATGGCACCTCTGGGTGCCCTTCCGGCTCTAAAAGTTGTAATATTATCTTTCCTCTCTGTTTCCTAAATAAAAAAAAGTGACATAAATCAAGGTGCAAGGTTAAGAATCCTAAATTACACTACCAACAAATTTAATACCGTAAGCTCCTTTTTCTTGATTGTCCACGTTTAGGCATTGTTAGATAGCTTGAAGAAGATACTAGAATAACCTGCACTCGTGAGGTTTGCTAAATGTGGTTCTATAACTACTTCAAGGCACACATATATATATATATAACCTACAACCTAATTACGTAAGCATTGTTATATATATGTGCCTTGAAGTAGTTATCTCTCACCACATTTAGCAAACCTCACGAGTGCAAGTTATTCTAGTATCTTCTTCAAGCTAACTAATAATGCCTAAACGTGGACAATCAAGCAAAAAGGAGCTTACGGTATTAAATTTGTTGGTAGTGTAATAAAGGATTCTTAACCTTGCAGCTTGATTTATGTCACTTTTTTTTATTTAGGAAACAGAGAGGAAAGATAATATTACAACTTTTAGAGCCGGAAGGGCACCCAGAGGTGCCATGGTTGTCCCACCACCTGATAAAAGTCTACAGCACTGCTTGGTGATTGAGTATTCGAAAGACAAGAGACTGGTAAACATTTACTTTAATTAGTTTTCTCTTGTTGGAAGAATTCATTTACTTTCTATGATTGTATTCTAATGGTATATTTGGTATGAAGGAGGTTTATTTTGGGGATGGAAGAAAAATTGAGTAGGTTGACGATGCGTTGAACGCTGTTAAAGGAAAAGAAATAACTCTCCTTCAAAAATTCCAAGACTTGGTGGAACAAACAAATCTTTCTTCAGGGAGGCTTTTTGAAGCCGGCGTCGATCTGATGTCTGCGGAAGAAACCCATAGAGCGGAGCACGAAGCGGTCAAAGATGAAATTAAAATATTTGTAGAATATCAATGAATATGATTAAAATTAATGTTTTAAATTGAATTTATTTATAATTTCTAATTTTAATTTTAAGTACTTAAAGATAGATGTTCTTACGCGATTCCGATTACCTTTCACATTTTTTACACCATGCTTGCACCTTTTTAATAATTGATGTTACACTATGATTGATTATTTTTGCTTGGCGCACTGCACACATGATTAAAGTGTGTGTAGTGCAAAGGCCATGTGTTTTTCAGCAAGATCCGTGTGTATATATAAATGTAAGCGTATTATTATTTTTACAACACAAGCAATACCACTAAACAACACAAACAATTTTAACCACACTATTTAAAACACATAAATGACAAGCAATTAAATATTAAACACTAAACAACATAAATATTTTAATACAAACATTTGTTAAGTACTTAAAATTAAAATTACAAATTATAAATAAATTCAATTTAAAACAATAATTTTAATCATATTCATTGATCTGATTTTGCAAATATTTAATTTCATCTTTGATCGATTCAGGTTCGCTATGGGTTTCTTCAGAGACATCGATTGTCGCGGTTTCAAAAAGCTTCCTGAAGAAAGATTTGTGTGTTCCACCAAGTCTTGGAATTTTTGAAGGGGAGTTATTTCTTTTCCTTTAACAGCGTTCAACGCATCGTCAACATACTCAATTTTTCTTCCATCCCCAAAATAAACCTCCTTCAACACCAAGTAAATGTTTACTACCGCCCTTCGAATACTCGGTCACCAAAGCACTTGCATGTCGTCGTACAAAGTGAATCCAAGAAGAAAACATATTCACCAAACAGTTAATAGTTAATAATAAACAAATGGAACTATAGAATGGTTATAACCCTCTTTTCCTTCTTTTCACCCTGTTTAAACAAATTGTGATGTTATTTTGTTCACACACTTATGTTGAGATCCTAAGTTCTAGAAGAAGAGGCAATTAAAATAATGGGAGTATTGGTGAGAGAAATAAGTACTTTAATAGAAAGGGGATAAAATATCCAAATTTCAAAAATAAAGAAAAGAGAAAAAAAAAGAGGGGGAATTTTATTTCAATAATCCATTAGTTTATTTTGCAGATTTAGATTTGAGGACAAATCTTCCTGAAGAAAGGAAGAATGATGAGATCCTAAGTTCCCTAAGCATGTGGAAGGAGTCCTACAAAGAAAAATAAAAATATTCAACTCCTAACGATGGGATAACCAATATTTTCTATTTTATTTTTAATTTTAGTATTTTATTTTAACATAATAATTATAGGTGTCTTTTTGTCTTTCCTAAATCTTCATCAACAACATTGTCAGCACCAAATTCCTTCCTCCAAAGAAGACATTTCTCGTAACACAGATTGTACCCAAATGGCGAATGAAGGAGAAGTAAGCGTAGAATCAGCGTCGACGAGTAGTGTGACAGAAGCTTTGAAGCGTGAGCACTTACTTTTATATGAAAAGTTGACAGATAAGTGAAAAAGATGAATTAGAAATAATGTAGATAAATAAGATAACCCTTCTGTTATGTAGTAAAAGTCCACTTGCTTTTGATCTTTGCCAACCAACACCAAATCAGAATGCAGGCGAATGTAGGAGTTCTTTAAGAATTATTCTAACTGAAGTTAAAATTAATCCAATAACATAATGCTATTAATGAAGTTCCAAAAAACTTAGGTTGCAAAATCTAACCAAGCAAGGCTACAATACAATCAATTCAATCTCAGCAAACATGCAAGCATAGCTTTTCCATAGAGACCCTGCTAAAGCGTTTAGTAGAAAGATTGTCAAAGCTCATCAAATTCTCAAATCCCATTATTATCTCATGGAGGGAGGGATTGATTCAATTTGAGTAATTATTATGAGAACCCGAAAAGTGTGTATTGGAATATTAAATCCTTCAGGAATATTCAAATAATTATGACTATCAAATGAGAGATAGGAAATTCTTTTCCAAATATTTTCATAAAACTATATGGACAAGTGATGTCATTTTTCTATCCCTCCTTTAGAATATGTGTTTAAATTATGTTATCTCATGGAGGGAGGGATTGATTCAATTTGAGTAATCATTATGAAAATCCGTAAAGTGTGTATTGGAATAGTAAATCCTTCAGGGATATTCAAATAATTATGACTATCAAATGAGAGATAAGAAATTCTTTTCCAAATATTTTCATAAAACTATTTGGACAAGTGATGTCATTTTTCTATCCCTCCTTTAGAATATGTTTTTAAATTATGTTATCTCATGGAGGGAGGGATTGATTCAATTTGAGTAATCATTATGAGAACCCGAAAAGTGTGTATTGGAATATTAAATCCTTCAGGGATCTTCAAATAATTATGACTATCAAATGAGTCATACAAAAAAGTTGTAGCAACATTCATCTTCTGAGAATTGAGCTAACATGTGCTACAAGGCAATTAAGTACTGAAAATTACTCGCATCCACCCTTGAGCAACATATCGAGTTTTGCATCTCACAATTTCATCATTCCCATTTTGTATTTATGGTTGTTTGTAGTTAGTATATAAGAGTACTTATATGCATCACATCCATTTTTTATATTATGATAAATAGTTCTTTTTATTAAAAAAAACTATATACAGATTTATAAATTTAGATTAAAGATGTAAACAGATAACTTATAAAATAAAACTTATCTTATTATATTGTAAACAGAATATCATTTCATTCTACAAACATAATTCCTTTTTTTTTAATTTTCAAACACTTCTAAAAATGGCTGCAAATCAAACTTTATTTGGCTATAATGCTACTGCATGTGTCGTACAAAGTGAATCCAACAAGAAAACATATTCACCAAACAGTTAATAGTTAATAATAAACAAATGGAACTATAGAATGGTTATAACCCTCTTTTCCTTCTTTTCACCCTGTTTAAACAAATTGTGATGTTATTTTGTTTATTTTGTTCACACACTTATGTTGAGATCCTAAGTTCTAGAAGAAGAGGCAATTAAAATAATGGGAGTATTGGTGAGAGAAATAAGTACTTTAATAGGAAAGGGGATAAAATATCCAAATTTCAAAAATAAAGAAAATAGAAAAAAAAAAGAGGGGGAATTTTATTTCAATAATCCATTAGTTTATTTTGCAGATTTAGATTTGAGGACAAATCTTCCTGAAGAAAGGAAGAATGATGAGATCCTAAGTTCCCTAAGCATGTGGAAGGAGTCCTACAAAGAAAAATAAAAATACTAAACTCCTAACCATGGGATAACCAATATTTTCTATTTTATTTTTAATTTTAGTATTTTATTTTAACATAATAATTATAGGTGTCTTTTGATCTTTCCTAAGTTAGTTTTTGGATTTTAAAGTCTTGTTAAGTCATTATGATGAGCAGTGGAGTTTTGATGAGGACATGGAGTCAACAAACTTGCTAATCAAGAAAGGCGGTTAGACCAACAAAGGAATTACAAGATCCAAGTCATTTATGGCGCATTCAATGTCAATTAGTTTATTTTCATTAAAATTAGGATTTGATATTTATTAGTATATTTTGATTTCTAGGACTTCAAATCAGTCAATTGGGTCCGAGATTCTTTTGGACTTGGACCCGAGGTTCCCTATATATATGGTAATTCATTTGATGAATAAACAAGTTGAATTTTGAGTAAAATTTCAGAGACGTGTCTCTTTGGTTCTTCGTGAGTCGTTATTCGAGCTTATCAGTTTGTCGAGGCGCTCAAGCCGACATATCAACCGGAACTTCCTGCCATCAAATTGGGAGGGAAATAACGCATCTTTCATTGTCTTAATTAATAAAATGAGCCTTAAATCCACTCCATAGGAAACCTTTCTAGAGTCACAAAGGAGGTTCTTACCCTTGCATTCAAACGAATATTAATGCATATAGTCTTTTATCCAAAAAAAATTAAAAAGTCAAAAATCAAAATCATTATTTACCGTAAGTTTTTTAGAAACCATACCTCGTGCATTATTCTTTGCATTACAAAAAAAAACAAATAAACATTTATGTTGCGTACATTTTTATGGCCGCCAGGGAGTTAAAATCTTTATTTTGGAGAGAAGTCATGCATGCTAAAATCAAATTCAATGCTTTATTATTATTTTTTATCTTTTTTTATAGGTAAAGTGGTTACTAATTAGTGTGTTAGTTGTTAGAGGGGAGGAGGGAGCAAGGTTCGAACCCGTACGCATACATTTTTCCACCAACGATGTGTCTTTAACTCAACCACGTGAGTTACCCACCCTTCTGGGATTTATTTATTTTTTTATCTATTTAACTGTAATTTTCTTTTAAATATACATATATAGATGTGTTTGTGCTAAAGTATGAATCAGTGAGTTAGATTTTTAGTCTTTGTTTTGAAATTGCCAATTTGCTAACCCCGAAATCAAGATGTCATGTGTGAGGAATCATCTAATTCATTTGTTTTAGATCAATATATGAACTAAACTATCATACAATGAATTCCCACAAGTTTGGCTGATCAGTAGATTCTACTTAAGCTTTATTAATTTATATGTTGGATGCAGTTTGAAAAGAGCCACCGAGTTGTCCCAAAACTAGTATAGAAAGTGGCATGTCAACAATAAAAGAAATCACACAACAAAACCCATGACTTAAAAGATTCAAAAAAATTGGCAACTAAACAGCACAACCTATCTAATAATACCTTTGAGGCAGTGTGTGATATTCATCCCTACTCAGTCCACCATCCATGTGAAAGACACTGTCGAAAAAATATTGAGTAAGAGGATCGGAAAAGAGACCTTTAAGATTAACACGGCCCCTAAAATAGTGCATTGACGGAGTAAAATGTGGAGACTAAAAGTGAGTAGAAATTTTTATTGAGACTAAAACCACAATTTGTAAAATTTTTAAGGACAAAAATATATTTAACCCTTTAGACTTAACATTGTAGAAAACAAATATTATAATTATTTTTAAAAGTAATAATTCTGTAAATCTTCTTAATATTATTGTAAAAAATTAAAATAGAGAATGTATTTGTTTACTATTATTATTTTCTAAATTCCATTTTATATTAAATTTCATTAACTCCACTTTTATTTTTAGTTTCATATTAGTTTTAATTATGAATTATTAATTAGCAATGAAAATAAGGAAGAGTAGTAACTTTTTGTTTACTATCATTTATCTTTCACCATCCAATTTAAGAGTGCCCCCAATAATGAAAAATGGTACCCCAAAAAGTACAAGTAAGCAAAGAAAAAAAACATAACATTTGTTCTTGCTAAAAACATAACATTTGTGTTTGCTAACTATAACAAATTAAAGGTTACAAAAAGAGCACCGAAAATCACATGATCCACCTACTATCCTTCGATAAGAACAAAATGAGAAAATTGTTGCATCAAACCACGGTACACTCCTCTATAAATAGTATTTTATTGGGTGTTGTTCTATAGATAAGTTTCGGTCTCTCCTTAGAAAATAGACTTTTAAGTTAGCTTTTAAAATTTGAGTTTGTGTGTTTCAAAGCATGGTATGTTACGATTAAATGGCAATAGTGTAGTGTTTCTTGTTTTATTTCTCAATGTGTTAATTTTATTTTTATTTCTTCTTTTCAGAAAACAAAAGAGGTGAAGAGGTATGCCATTACAGCATTAGTGCAAAAATTCAGGCGAAAAAGGCATTGGAGGAGTTTATCGAATTGGAAAAGATCTGTAGTGAAAAGAAGAAAGAGATGGATAATCTTGAAGAACATGTACAAAAGTTGACCAAGGAGAAAAAGGAGAAGGAGAAGGAGAAGAAGAAGGAGAAGGAGAAGGAGAAGGATTTAGCCGCTTAGGAGAGGAGTGTTCATTGTAGTTTGAATAAGGTCCATTAGATAGTAGGACCATTAGATAGTAAAGTCTATTAGTTAATTAGTATTTAAGGTTGGACCATTAGATAGTAAAGTCTATTAGTTAATTAGTATTTAAGGTAGATGGATGGTGGACTAAGTTGTAACAAACTCTTCTAATTAGTAATATTTTACTACTTTCAATATAATACATTACATAGGGTTTCTAATATTCTAATATATCTATTTATTTAAATAAACTACAATTTTAATATATCTTAATAAACTGACTGAATGCAACCCTCTGTCCTTATTTTTAGATTTTTAATTTATATTCTATAAAATCAGATTTTTAATCAAAAATTAAAATATAAAATATTTTTTGTCAAAATTAATTAAATGCTATTTACAATAGAATCAATACACCTCTTGTAACCAAAACAGATTCAATAGACCTCCAAAACAACAATAGTTTGTTTCTCAACAAATGTTGAGAAGTCATGGGAATGTCCAAACAAAATTTAATCGATAGTGGAAGGACTCGAGAATTTTCAAACAAGTCCATTTGCAAAGCATGAGCCATTAGGTGAAGGTCCAAGAATGATTTTATCTCTGACATCCCAAAAGAATGCAACTCCATCAATGTTTATTTGTTTGTCCACGTTATACACTAGAAACTTGTTTTTTCATTATCCACATTAAAAGGGCACTCATTACTTTTGAGGCTTCGACGAACTTTTATGGGGAACTAGTTAACATTTTTGTCTAGTTTGCATTGGGTACAACTCAAACAATGCACCGAGTGAGTATGAACAAGTGTATGGCAAAAAATCAAATATACAAAAACTACAGTAATTGCTTATATTTAGAAAAATTAAATTTATGTTGAAAAATTGTTTTTCTTTTTGTCGTCCAAGTTATACACTACAAACTTGTTTTTTCAACATCCACATTTAAGAGGGCACTCATATTCTTTTGAGCCTTCAACGAACTTTTACGAGGAATTAGTTAAGAAATTTTCTCACAGATATGACTGCATTATATATGTGATGATGACATAAGCAGCAAAACTGGAAAAAATTAAAAACAGTATGATGCTGAAATAACAAAAAAGAAATATATTAAAAAGTTAAGAGGCACACCTTCATTTTCTGAACTTTTCCACACTTAAAAATCATTTGGTGGGACAAATATGTTGGTGCATCGTAGTATGACTCTTCTGCAGACCAGGGAATTGATCGGACAAGGATAGTAAAATGACTTGGATTTGGAGGTGATCCAATAATATGTAGTAGCCTCAATTTAGTAATGCTCTTGTATTCCAAAACAACAACACCAATTGATTACTCATATTTGGAAAAGAAAACTAAAAAAGAAACTCGTTTGGTCATTATGTTAAAACTTACAATCTTCATAATTTTTTTTTTCTTTTAAACTTACTAAAGTTAAAAATTAGGCATTTCATTATAGATACATACGATATTAATTGAAATAATTTTTATGAAAATAAAATTCAAAATAACAAACAAAATTAACCTTTTGAACACAATTTTTTTTATCTTCATTCATATAAAAGAATGAGGCATTTCATTATATATTTATTTTATTATTTATTTGTTAACTTATAGTAGTTAATGAAAGAAGATAAATAATACTAAAATTAATAATAATAGGAAAATTTCCAAATGAGTGTATTTATTACGAGTACGGGTACATCAATACTAGGTCCTGCCCCATTTATCAACGGGTAATTTAATTATCTATTTATGAAACGCGCGCTGGTATTCTAAGTTACCCGCCCGCACTCCATCACGGGTAATACCCGTGGGTACCCACGGGTGCGGGTTTTTTTGCCATCCCTACATAGGAGGAGAAGTATGTGTGGTGTGAAGTGTGAGGGAGATAAAAAGGGTGGCTGAAGGAATGAAGGCCCTTGGATTAAAACTATGCCCAGGATCGCTGACATGGACAATGAATGTGTGGCTCGGATTGCTAGTTTTGTGTTTTTTCAATATGGAGTAATATTTAACTACTACTTTTTTTTTTGACAAAAATTTAACTACTACTTTAGTTACATTTATTGTTTTGTAGATTTCCAAAGTTAAATTTTGAGCCCGTGTGTAAATTTCTTTCAACTTTGTATTTATGCATATTGTCAAGAACATCAAAAGGGAACTCAACTTAAATAACTATAGTCTTAAATACTAACTATAAAAAAAATGTCTAAGGGTCCTGTATGGGAAATTTCACTTTATTGAGTGAAATGACATGTTGTTTATAAAAACGCTGGCGCACGGGGTTTCAACCCCGCGCCCTCCCTCTAACAACTAACACATTAATTAGTAACCACTTTGCCTATCTAAAAAAAATAGTCATGTCTAAGGAGCTCTAACATATTTTTATCTAAAAGGACAAAAATTGACTCTAACATAATAAATGGACAAAAAATTGTATATGATTTCAAGTGTTCACTTTTGGGTTGGTTCCCCTAAAAACTATTTGCTTGATGGAGACATTAACTTCACAGCATTTGCCTGATAATTAAAGATACTGACTTAACAACATTCCTTAAGAAAAAGTTTGAATGATACATGGGCACAACAATTTCATCACATTCTGGAGAATGAGGAACAAAATGGAAATGTAAAGTTTCATGTCATTGAGGATCAGTCCATATGGAGGCCTAAGGGTATGTTTGGGAGACATACCCTTCCCTCCGTATATACGATCAGAAAATAAGGTTCAAATATATACGATCAGCAAATTTTTTCCCATCGTATATACCCCTTTCCAGGCGTATATACGATTACCCAGATTTCAGCCACTCGCATATACGCCCAACAGACCATATATACGTCGCGTTAAAGAGTAAGCATCGTACATACCCCAATTTTTATGTAAATACGATGAGCAATTTTTTTTACTAATTGTTTTTTTCCTTTCCTTTGCTTGCAGTGTCCAGTAGGCATAGGGACAGTCGTCAGAGAGGGAGATGGGAGGTATCTCCTATCGGAGAGAGATGGAAGTCATCTACTGCTCCGAGTACGAGGACTCGAAGGCATAATCAGCTGCATGCTTCAGCTAGGTGATAGAGACTGGCTGACCCAGCTGAGTATCAGCCTGAGCCACCCCGGTATTATGAGCAGCATCACCCAGCTCATTTTCAGGATGATGGGGAGTTTTATCTTGGGGATTATCTACAGCAGATAGACTCAGCAGGAGGATTGGTATAGAGGGAGGCCGATTCCTCAGTATCATTCTCAGCCTCCTCCTCAGTATCATCCACAGCCTCCTCTTTACCATCCCCAACCTATTCATTACCATGTCCACTACAAGAAAATCGCTGATTTGCCACAGACATTTCCGTCGCAAATGCACAAATTTCCGTGGCAAAACAACATTTGCCACGGATTTGCCTTTGACAAAAATTGGTGGCAAAACGCCGTCGCGAAATCGCTTGCCACGGAATTTCCGTGGCAAATTTTTCCGTCGCAAACTGCGGGCAAATTTTTCCGTCGCAAAGCCGTGGCAAATTTTCGCCGCAAACTGCGGCAAATTTCATCGCGAACTGGCGCAAATTTTTAAAAAAATTAAAAAAATAAATGGAGCAAGAGTTTCCTACTACTCCAACTTCTTCACAATTGCTTGTCCGATTATGGTATCCAAAGAATCATTTCCATCTTCTATTTTCATGAAATCGGGAGTACCCGAGGCAGCAAGTAAGTTTTGCAAATGTGCATCTACTCACCAAAAGTTTTGCAATCGCCAGTTCGTGGCACTATCATGCAACCAACAACTCAAAACTATGCTTATACTATCTCAATTAAGATCATCAAAAAATAACAAAATTTGTACCCTAAATAACAATGGCAGTGGGAAAGCATGAGCAAATCAACTTAATCAAGTACTCTACCATGAAAAGTTCTAACATATTGTAACACCTCAACCCTCTGATTTAAAACTACAGATATAATCGCTTGTTCCGGCCTCCATTTGCAGGAGCAACATCGATTGCAAAACTGCCTCTAAAATGCATTCATCACCTCACACAGACGCTACCAATTTCTACTTTAACTTGTCTCGCATATTAGAACAGTAAAATTCTAAAATAAGAAAAATAGCCAATCCAAGAATGTTGTGCATTGAAATTGTACATTCAATTAGACTAACACCATTGTTTCACGATATAATAAAATCCATGTGTTACAAAGTATAAAGCAATCGCTTCTTTCCATAAAAAGAGAAGCTTTCAAAATGACGATCCTTCTGGCTAAATAGATGAAATAAAAGGATTTACATCGGTGGTTTGTTATATATTCACTTTGTTCTACTGTAATGCAGAGCTAAATTATTTTTAACTAGTAATCTAATCATGAGGAGCCACCATCACCACCAAAATGTACGAGAACAACCTAGAACTTCTCATGCACTAATCATGAGAGGCACCTTAAACACCGAGCCTCTCTAAACACCGAATATTATAGACAAAGATAAACTAAAGCAACCTAGAACTTCTCATGCACTAACCATAAGGTATCGGAAAACGTTTCAAAGAGGTAGTATTCCACAAATGCACATAGATGCAGAGAAAGTCATGGAGAGCGTTGTTGTGGCGCTGACACTGCACATGAGATATTGAATCCAAACCAATAATAGCATTGGTAACAATAAGTATTGCCTTCTTCAATTTGAAACTCACTGAGGATGGACTCTAGCTCGAGAAAAAGTGGACCCAAAATGATTCCTCCTCCTAGTCCCAAGAAGCCACCAATTACACCACCAAGAAACCAAAGACACAATAGAATAGATAATTAATCAAAAACAAGAAAATCTTTTCCTTGATCTCCAATGGAAGCTATTACTCTACGCCCCGTGAACAACGCAGCTTGCCTCATAAGCGCTACTCCCAATTGAGATTGGAATCGTGATAACACGCATAAACAAAATTCAAACAGCTTTTTAGAGATCGTTGTAACAGAGAGCAATCAAGAGAAAAAATGACTTGTATCAAGCTCCCGAACAGTAATTACTCGCAACAAGTTCAATACCCAATATGATGTTGAACAAGTAGTTGTGTAGTTTTTTCCACGATAGACAATAGGATATTTTTGATCTATAGTTAGATGAATTGCATGGTATAAAGTAAACTTTTGTTCTGTATTAATTGTGAAAAAGAAAACCTTGGCAATCAGAGTGCAAGGAATGAAACCCAAACAAAGCAAAGAAGCCCAAACTCCTTCCAAGACACATTTTCAATGATAGTCACCGCAAAATCCATGTTATTACTTATTAGACAAGAAAATATCACCCCATCCATAACTTAGTAGAGAATAATGGAATCATTTACCTCAAGCGTTCTTTTTTTTGGTGCCACCATTTGGTCCAATCGAATAGGTTTGTATTCGCTTTTGCCCCTAACCGCCAAAAAGAAAGTTACATAAACCCTAACATCAGAAAACAAAATGACCTGTGATAGTTACTAACGCTTTTGTTAAATGTTGATGAATAGCTTGTGAACTCACCAATAGATTCTTGTCGCCTAGCATACTCCTAAAGTGAGTCAAGTTCGGATAGAAGTCGACATAAACTTATTTCTAGAGTTTGTCACTAAATAATTAACCTCCGATTCACCACTAAAACATTGATATTACACTATTAATCGTAAGATTATCTAAAAAAACACTATTAATCGTAAAACCTTCATAATGAGTCATTATGATCAATAAAATATCATATCGCAGATAAGTTAAATGAGACCTTTTTCATTGTGGTTTCCTTATTCCATGTCTCAACCCCCTTAAAGAATGCTTTTGTTGACGAGCCTGCAAGAGGGTAAAACTAAAATCAGTGAGAGGTGCAAAACAAGAATAAGAATCTCTAACTGAAAAGACAGTTGAGCTAAGCTAAAGTTACCTAAGAAAAGAATAATAAGCAATATAGTCACCATCCAATCAGGGAACACAACATTGAAGACCACTCCAATGCTGATACTTGGTGTCGATCTCTACGAAAATATATATTGTGTCTTGAAAGAATTCAAAACCTAATAACAACAAAATAAAACCCAAAATCAGAGGAATATTTAGAAACCGATTTGTGAAAAGTGAAAGAAGAACTGAGTTGTGAGAGGGAGAAGTGAGAGGAAACCAATAAACCTATGAACACCAAAACAAAACCAAAATCAGCTTTAAGAGAAACAGAGGAAGCAATATACCATATTGAAGAAGTAGAAATGAGAAATAGAGAAAGCGAAATACCTTTGTTGAGCGATTTGTATCGGTCACTTCTAAATCTGAGGTTGTTAGGTTTCGCACAAACTGAGGATGACGATTTTGATGTTGGGTTCCATTAATGCAAGCTTTGGAGTGGAGAAGATGAGGGGTCTAGGGTTTGTTGGTGTGAGAGAGAGAGAGAGAGAAGTGAGAGTGAGAGAGTGCAGTGGAGGCCGAGGAGGCGGAGGTGAGGAGAGTGAAAGGTGGAGAGTGAGCGTGAGAACGATCGAAGGAGAGGCGGAGGAGAAGGTCGGAGAGGAGGCGGAGGAGAAGGTCGAGGAGAACGAAGGTGGAGAATGAAGGTGGAGAGGAGAAGGTGGAGAGTGAACGAGGCTGAGAACGGCGGAGAAGATGAGGGTCCGAACGCTCGATTTTATATATCGGGCTTTTTATTTTGACCAATGGGTTGCCACGGATTTGCCACAGATCTCCGTGGCAAATGTCCGCCCTTTCACATGTCCGTGGCAAAACCCGTGGCAAACACCAAAGCAGAAATTTTGCGCTCTATTTTTACTCATTCCGCCGCAAACTGCGGCAAATTATCGACTTTAATAAGCTCTGTGGCAATTGCTCGTGGCTAAAACAAGCTTTTCTTGTAGTGGTCCCGCCTCCCGAGTATCAGCAGGAGAGAAGCCATGCATGCTAAAATCAAATTCAATGCTTTATTATTATTTTTTATCTTTTTTTATAGGTAAAGTGGTTACTAATTAGTGTGTTAGTTGTTAGAGGGGAGGGGGAGCAAGGTTCGAACCCGTACGCATACATTTTTCCAACAACGATGTGTCTTTAACTCAACCACGTGAGTTACCCACCCTTCTGAGATTTATTTATTTTTTTATCTATTTAACTGTAATTTTCTTTTAAATATACATATATAGATGTGTTTGTGCTAAAGTATGAATCGGTGAGTTAGATTTTTAGTATTTGTTAACTTATAGTAGTTAATGAAAGAAGATAAATAATACTAAAATTAATAATAAAAGGAAAATTTCCAAATGAGTGTATTTATTACGGGTACGGGTACATCAATACTCGGCCCCGCCCCATTTATTAACGGGTAGTTTAATTATCTATTTATGAAACCCGCGGGTACCAGTTAAGCTACCCGCCCCGTACCCATCACGGGTAATACTCGCGGGTACCCACGGGTGCGGGTTTTTTTGCTATCCCTATATAGGAGGAGAAGTATGTGTGGTGTGAAGTGTGAGGGAGATAAAAAGGGTTGCTGAAGGAATGAAGGCCCTTGGATTTAAACTATGCCCAGGATCGCTGACATGGACAATGAATGTGTGGCTCGGATTGCTAGTTTTGTGTTTTTTTCAATATGGAGTAATATTTAACTACTACTTTTTTTTTGACAAAAATTTAACTACTACTTTAGTTACATTTATTGTTGGGTTGTTTTTTTTACCCCCACCCTTTCCCCTCATACCCCCACCCACCCTATGAAAAGACCAAAATACCCTCGCTTTTTACAAAATCACAATTTCTTAACATTATTGGTCATACCTACGACGATTGACCACCACCACTCGCGCATATACGCCTACACAAAAACGTATATACGATTGACCTGAAATTCCACTACTCGCATATAGCCCACCAGCACCCTACATACGATCAGCAAAATTATTCCCATTGTATATACCCCTTTCCAGGTGTAACACCCCTTTTCTACCCCGAAATTATACACATCATTATCAGAGTAATTTCACTTTCAAAAATAATATTTATTTAGTAGAAAAGGAATGCCACTTCACCATCAATTAAAACTCAACATTCGTGATCGTCGTAACTCGTGATAATACTCAATCGACAAAATTCTAAACTTCAAAATAGTGAGGTCACAATGAAATAAAACAACAAAATTTCACCATGTCTCTCAAACTCGTGATCAAAATATAAACATAATCATAAAATAATTAATCCAACTAATAATAACTCCAAGTACGCCCCTAGGTGTTACTACAGATCGTAGAGCGACTTAAGATCGCCCAACAGCCTAAACAAGGAAGGCAATAGGTCCTTCATTCGCTAAGCACTGCAGCTGCTGCCACAACAGAGCAACATTCCAAGCGTATGGGTGAGAATTTCAACAAAACATAATCAAGTGCATAATAGAGAAATGAGAGCAGTGCAATCACACAATATTATCATCATCACTACATCGTGAATCACGCAACACCACTCCAATCACAAACAACAACAATACAAAGTCATGATTATGCATGAAGATGCAACCCCACTGTGGCATATGCATGATGGTACCATATCATCGCAAAATGGCCAAGCCTAAACATCGCAAAAGTGGCCAAGCCTATACATCGCAAAACATCGCAAAATGGCCAAGCCTATACATCGCAAAATAATGCACATGCCATGAGACTCTATGAAACACATGTGCAATTCACCAAAACTCACCTAGAGTGCTCCTCGTCATCGTTATATAACACTCATAGAGTGTATCCTTCGCAAATCATCACAATCATTATACATCATCACTATAATTATACTCATAGAGTATACACATCATCAATCATCACAAGTCATAATTCATCATCATCAAGCAATTACTCATAGAGTACACTCATCTCAAAACATCGCTATTCATAGTACATCATCATAAACACACATATCCTCATCATCATTCAAGACATATATATACTTCATTTGTCTTTTAGCTTAGTGTGTCATAAAATAGTAGATCGATTGACTATGGGATTACTCGACCAAAGTTACAACTCACCATGTGCATTGGCCACTCCGTAAGAATTTATCTCCTAAAATTGGTGGGGTTCACGTGGTAGCCAAACAGAGCAAATACATCAATAAAGAAATTTGACCTTAGTGGTAAAACCACAGTCTAGCCATAGTCAATTAGTGTACTAATAATATAACGTTTCATAGTAATTCACTTATATAAACATAGTATCGCAATTTTCATAAAACAGCACCATTTACTTAGTAAATACAGCAACAATAAACATTTTATTTTGCCTTAAAAATAGAATATTCAGTTAGGCCTCTGAATAAGCTTTCCAACGCATCTTAGAACACCTCAATCGGGTTCCTGCTCAAAAGATATTTCGCCAAAAACAAGTGACAAAACAAAGGAAAACAAGTGAGAACAGTGGACTCTCGCCCCGGCGAGGCGAGGCGACGCCGAGGCGCCATGGACGTAAAACACACTGCACTGCGTGCATTTCTGGCGTGTGGAGCGCCACCGAAGCGCAGTGAGGCGCCACCACCAGAATAAAGTGTATTGTGCAGAATTTTCGTAAAAACTCGATTTTTCACCCAAACGATCGCATCCTAATTCATTTCAAACCATTTCGACTTTGAAAATACGCTTTATTCATCAATTAAACTGAAATTCATCAAAGGGATTGTCCAAACTAATCAAAGAAATCATTAAAAACTATCAAGGTAAATCATCAAAGGTTCATCAAGATTTACCAAATTCTTCTAATATCAAAAATTCATCAACTACTCAAAAACTCATCCATCATTAACGCCACTAAAACAACATCAAAAGCTCTTCAACAATATTAATTCCCACAAAACAATACCATCGATTTCATCGTAATATCATCCATATCAATTTCATCAAAAATAATATCATCAATTTCATCAAAAATATCGATTCCCATAAATCCCACAAAAACCTACTATATACCCAATTATGTTAGACGATTTAAACGCTTCACCCTTACCTTAAATTTGATATTCCGTGAACAACGAAGGAGTCACGACAAAACCCAAAGAACACACTAACGGAGCTTCTCCTCTCTCTTTGAAGCCGTAGCCACGCCACTTCTTGATCAATGAGGAAACAACAAAATTGGTATCATGGATTGAAGGCTACAACGTGAGGAAAGGAGAAAACAAAGAATAGAATGTTTAAGAATCCTTACCGAGAAAACTTGAGAAAATCCTCCTCCTTCTTCTCCTTTTTGCGCCGATCTCCTTCTCTTCTCACTCTCTCAAAACGCAGCTCTCTCAATCTTGCACAAATGAGAGAGTTGCGCCTAGACTCCTAGGGTTTAAGCATGTGGGCCTGTCCACCGGGCCCTCCACGCCAACACCACCCCCATTACTCGCTTCACCTCCCGAATAACACATATAATTTCTCTGATTTAATCACACCTCTAATAAATTAGTAATTCAATTAAATAATTTAATTAAATTATTTCCGGTGTTACAACTCTCCCCACTTAGAATTTTTCGCCCCTAAAACATACCCGATACCGATCCAAACAACTCCGGATACGACTCGTGATCTTATCTTCTAGCTCCCAAGTCGCAACAGCACACCCGTTGCTCCAAACCAAACAACCTTCACCAGATTGATCTTCTTACCTCGGAGGGTTTTCACTTCCCAATCCTCCACCATGAAACACTTCATACAAATGGCCAAACTCAGAATACATGGGTGCCATTCCTCCGATCATGGAATGATAACTATTATTGTATCTTTACGTAAACTAGATCAAGGGAAGATGAGTGTCCCACACACCTCCTCGCTCTAGAACACATGACCTCCATGATCTTCCAATGATTGAATCGTTCTTCTCCAGATGTCGCCCATCGCTTTGAGGATGATAAGCCGAGCTCAACCTCAATTTCAACCTAACTCTTTCAGTAAACTACTCCAAAATTCTCAAGTGAACCTGGGTCTCTATCCGACACAATGCACAAAGGAACACCATGCAACTTCACAATCACCGAATGTAGATTTCACCAATCTCGACACCGGATACTTAATACCGATAGGAATAAATGTGCCGACTTCACAATCTATCCACAACTACCCAAATCGAATCATGCCCTCTCACCGTATTGGGTAACCTACCACAAAGTCCATGGAGATATCTGGCCCCACTTCCACTGAACATTCAACGGCCAGATCATTCCCGCAGCTTCGATGCTCTACCTTCGATTTCTGATGTGTCAAACACGAATACACAAATCGCGCCACATCTCTCTTCAATCCGTGCCACCAAAACATCTTTTCGATCTTCGTACATCTTCGCCGCCTCCTGTGGTGGATACTCAACTTACTCCTATGCCCTTCCTCAAGAATTGCCTTCCTCATTTCCTCATCTTCTGAATACAAATTCTTCCACGATACCTCAACACATTCTCGAAAGGCCAAACTTGAAGTCCTCGCTCCTGCATTGACAAATCCCACTCATCGATCAACTAATTTCACATCTAATTCTCGCGCTCCTGATACTAGCCACAAAATCATTGTCAATTTTCAAAGATACCCAACTGACGCCCGAGGGGTAGCTTCACAAACTAAACTCATGTCCCCGAATTGCTCAATCACCAAGTTCTCTAGCCATCAATGACGACATATGCAGAGTCTTCCGACTCAAAGCATCCGCAACCACATTAGCTTTTTACCCTGATGATAACTCACCAAAATCATAATCCTTCAATAGTTCTAACCACCTGGCATTGCCTCATATTTAACTCCTTCCGATCAAACAGATATCAAGACTCTTGTGATCACCGAACACCTCAAACCTCGATCCATACAAGTAATGTCTCCATATCTTTAAAGCGAATACCACAAAGAAGAAGCTCTAAGTCGTGAGTGGGGTAATTTTTCTCATGAGTTCTCAATTGTCTCGACGACAGGCGACCACCTTCCCATTCTCGCATAAGTACTCCACCCAAACCCATCTTGGAGGCATCACAATAAACTACAAATGGTTCATCCGGATTAGGTAGGGTCAACACCGAGACGTAGTCAACCTCTTTTTCATTTTCATTGAAACTTTCTTCACATCTGTTATCCCATACAAAAGCCTTGCCCTTGCAAGTTAATTGAGTCAATGGCGAGCCAACTTCGAGAACCCTCTATGAATCTCCTATAATATCCAAACTAGCCCCGTAAAACTCCTTATTTCAAGAATCGACTTTGGAGACTCCCCACCGCAACATCGCATCAACTTTGGAAGGGTCCACCGCAATCCCTTCACTAGAAATCACATGACCGAGGAAACCGACTGCCTTCAACCAAAACTCACACTGACAACTTGGCATATAACTTTCGCTCTTCGTAATTTCCAACACCAACCTCGATACTCAAAGATGCTCTTCTTCCGACTTAGAGTAAATCGTAATGTCATCAATGAAAACCACCACAAACTTGTCCAAGCACGCACGGAAGATTTGGTTCATGTATCCCATGAATACTCCCCTGCATTAGTCACACCGAAAGGCATTACTAATACTCATAGTGCCCATATCTTGTCCTAAATGCCGCCTCTCGACATCTTCATCCTTTACCTTGATCCGATGATAACCGCATCTTAAGTCAATCTTGCTAAATACTTTAGCACCCACCAACCGATCCATCAAATCATCAATTCTTGGCAACGGTACTTGTTCTTGATTGTAACTTTATTTAACCGCCGATAGTCTACACACAACCTCATACTACCATCTTTCTTTTCACTAGCAAAGACCGAGCTCCCTGTGGTGACACACTCTGGCCTCACAAACTTCTTTTCCAATAGATCTTCAAGTTGCTTCTTCAATTCTCGCTAACTCGCACGCAGACATCCTATATGGTGCCATAGACACCCGCTTTGTGCCGTGAATCGATCAATAGTAAACTCCACTTCCTCTCTCGTGGTACATCCGAATTTCATCAGGAACACTTCAGAGAACTCGCAAGACTACCGGCATTCATCAATCTTTGCTTGGCTCTCTGCAGACAACGACGCCAACAGAGAAAACAAAATGAACTCTCTTCTCTCATCACTCTATGTAGCCAATTCGCAGATAGCAAACTGCACTCCTCTTCAGCGTAATTAAAACTCACTGACCTTTCTCGACAGCTTGATATGAACATGGTTGTCAACCAACCAATCCATACCTGTAACGACATCCATTCCACTCAATGCAAAGCGATCAAATCAACTAGAAATTCTCTACCATATATAGATACGTGACATTTGGCACAAACAACTGAGGTAGTCACCAACCCTTAGCCGGAGTATCGATAACCATCCCCTCAACATATCGCATAATACGAGACTTAATTTCTCAACACATGCAAAGCAAAGAATAAAACTACGGGTAGCACCAAAGATCAACAATAGCAATAAGAGGAGTATTATTGATGTAGCACGCACTCTAATCTCATTCACCACATCGCACTCCAAGCCAGAGCTTAATACTTTTCCATATGACTTCTCCTTCTTGGGCTTTGACACCGAGCAACCGACGTGACCACTTTCATCACAATTGAAACATACCCTATCCTTCTTATCACGCTAGAGCCCCGTGACCCTCTTTCCCACACTTGAAACATCTGCTTCGATTCTTGTTTGGGCAATCGGACTCTTATGGCCCACCTTTCCACACGTAACAAGTAACACCTGGCACGCAAAGATCTCCCACTTCGCTTAGACCCACCAACAGATTTACCAACAAACTTCCTTTGCCCTTACCAAACAGCACCTCATATGGCTTACCCCCGCTCTCAAACTTACTCTTTGATCTCTCATAAGTCTAGCACTGCATTGCTATCACCTCAGAGATCCTCGCAGAAGTTAGCCAACCAGATCAACACACTGATCTTCCGATACCCCACACCGCTGATATCGCGGCTCAATCCATTCTCAAATTTTATGCACTTTGAGAATTCGGCACAAATTTCAGAGTAGTGTGGATAGAACTTAGCAAGGTCAAGAAACTTAGCAAAGATACTCAGGATCACGCTATACCACCGCTTCTACCAAGGAACTCTATCTCTTTCTCGCCCTCCGACATCCTCGTGGAAGTATTTTCTCAGAACTCCTCTTGAACACAAACTCAAGTAACCTCCTCTCGAGTAGCCCCTAACCTCTCACCGGTCTCCAACCACCACCATCACCTCCTCGATAGAGTATGAGTACCATACCGACTCTCTCGCTTCATCATTGCAGCCCAATTACTCTAAGATCCTCTCAATCTCCTTCACCAAACCAAGCACCATCCGGATTATACTCTCCTTAAAGGTAGGAGGGTCCTCCTCTTAAAGGTAGCCGACCACGGCCTCAAAGATTCTCACTGGTACCCACACATCGCGCTTATAGCCCGCAAGGCCTCAAGAAAAGCAAATGGCCCATCCTCCCGGCCATATCAACCTAGTATCGCAATGTAAACGAAATTAAACGAGTAACAAAACTCACATGCTACTCAACTTAACGACTAACCACCACTGACAGATCGAATCGCCTCGATACCACTAATGTAACACCCTTTTCTACCCCAAATTATACACATCATTATCGAGTAATTTCACTTTCAAAAATAATATTTATTTAGTAGAAAAGGAATGCCACTTCACCATCAATTAAAACTCAACATTCGTGATCGTCGTAATTCGTGATAATACTCAATCGACAAAATTCTAAACTTCAAAATAGTGAGGTCACAATGAAATAAAACAACAAATTTCACCATGTCTCTCAAACTCAGATCAAAATATAAACATAATCATAAAATAATTAATCCAACTAATAATAACTCCAAGTACGCCCCTAGGTGTTACTGCAGACGTAGAGCGACTTCTAAGATCGCCAACACCTAAACAAGGAAGGCAATAGGTCCTTCATTCATAAGCACTCCGCAGCAGCTGCCACAACAGAGCAACATTCCAAAGTAAGGGTGAGAATTTCAACAAAACATAATCAAGTGCATAATAGAGAAATGAGAGCAGTGCAATCACACAATATTATCATCATCACTACATCGTAATCACGCAACACCAACTCCAATCACAAACAACAACAATACAAAGTCATGATTATGCATGAAGATGCAACCCCACTGTGGCATATGCATGATGGTACCATATCATCGCAAAATGGCCAAGCCTAAACATCGCAAAAGTGGCCAAGCCTATACATCGCAAAACATCGCAAAATGGCCAAGCCTATACATCGCAAAATAATGCACATGCCATGAGACTCTATGAAACACATGTGCAATTCACCAAAACTCACCTGTAGAGTGCTCTCGTCATCGTTATATAACACTCATAGAGTGTATCCTTCGCAAATCATCACAATCATTATACATCATCACTATAATTATACTCATAGAGTATACACATCATCATCATCATCAAGTCATAATTCATCATCATCAAGCAATTACTCATAGAGTACACTCATCTCAAAAACATCGCTATTCATAGTACATCATCATAAACACACATATCCTCATCATCATTCAAGACATATATATACTTCATTTGTCTTTTAGCTTAGTGTGTCATAAAATAGTAGATCGATTGACTATGGGATTACTCGACCAAAGTTACAACTCACCACGTGCATTGGCCACTCTGTAAGAATTTATCTCCCAAAATTGGTGGGGTTCACGTGGTAGCCAAACAGAGCAAATACATCATCGAAAGAAATTTGACCTTAGTGGTAAACCACGCCTAGCCATAGTCAATTAGTGTACTAATAATATAACGCTTCATAGTAATTCACTTATATAAACATAGTATCGCAATTTTCATAAAACATCACCATTTACTTAGTAAATACAGCAACAATAAACATTTTATTTTGCCTTAAAAATAGAATATTCAGTTAGGCCTCTGAATAAGCTTTCCAACGCATCTTAGAACACCTCAATCGGGTTCCTGCTCAAAAGATATTGGGCCAAAAAAAAGTGACAAAACAAAGGAAAAATGACAAAGTGAGAAACAGGACTCGCCCCCGGCGAGGTGAGGCGACGCCGAGGCGCCATTGACAGAAACACACAGAATCTGTGCATTTCGGGCGTGTGGAGCGCCACCAAGCGCAGTGAGGCGCCACCACCAGAATAGCAGTATTGTGCGTAATTTTTAAAAACTCGATTTTTCACCCAAACGATCGTGATCCTAATTCATTTCAAACCATTTCGACTTTGAAAATACGCTTTATTCATCAATTAAATCTGAAATTCATCAAAGGGATTGTCCAAACTAATCAAAGAAATCATTAAAAACAATCAAGGTAAATCATCAAAGGTTCATCAAGATTTACCAAATTCTTCTAATATCAAAAATTCATCAACTACTCAAAACTCATCCATCATTAATGTCACTAAAACAACATCAAAAGCTCTTCAACAATATTAATTCCCACAAAACAATACCATCGATTTCATCGTAATATCATCCATATCAATTTCATCAAAAATAATATCATCAATTTCATCAAAAATATCGATTCCCATAAACCCCACAAAAACCTACTATATACCCAATTATGTTAGATTTAAACGCTCACCCTTACCTTAAATTTGGATATTCCGTGAACAACGAAGGAGTCACGACAAAACCCAAAGAACACACGAACGGAGCTTCTCCTTCTCTCTTTGAAGCCGTAGCCACGCCACTTCTTGATCAATGAGGAAACAACAAAATTGGTATCATGGATTGCAAAGCTACAACGTGAGGAAAGGAGAAAACAAAGAATAGAATGTTTAAGAATCCTTACCGAGAAAACTTGAGAAAATCCTCCTCCTTCTTCTCCAAACGCCGATCTCCTTCTCTCTTCTCACTCTCTCAAAACGCAGCTCTCTCAATCTTGCACAAATGAGAGAGTTGCGCCTAGACTCTAGTGGTTTAAGCAATGGGGCCTGTCCACCGGGCCTCCACGCCAACACCACCCCCATTACTCGCTTCACCTCCTGAATAACACATATAATTTCTCTTGATTTAATCACACCTCTAATAAATTAGTAATTCAATTAAATAATTTAATTAAATTATTTCCGGGGTGTTACACCAGGCGTATATACGATTACCCAGATTTCAGCCACTCGCATATACGCCCAACAGACCATATATAAGACGCGTTAAAGAGTAAGCATCGTATATACCCCCATTTTTATGTAAATACGATGAGCAATTTTTTTTTTACTAATTGTTTTTTTCCTTTGCTTTGCTAGCGGTGTCCGGTAGGCATAGGGACAGTCGTCAGAGAAGGAGTTGAGAGGTATCTCCTATCGGAGAGAGAGGGGAGTCATCTACTGCTCCGAGTACGAGGATTCAGAGGCATAATCAGCTGCATACTTCAGCTAGGAGACAGAGACAGGCTGACTCAGAGGCATAATCAGCTGCATACTTCAGAGAGGGGAGTCATATACCCGGTGCAGAGCCACTTGTTGGGCGCTTCAAGAAGAAGAAGTCAGACCACCTGAAGCTCATCCACTACAGGAGGATGCTAGATGAGATGAGGCCAGATGATGTTTGCTGGCGGCCATTTGAGGAGCACAGAGATGTTAGACCCTTTGATCAGATCTCCCTATACAGGGGCTTCATCAGCTGGGCTGATTTAGAGTTCCTTACATGCCTGATAGGTGCTCGCGGCTTTGGGTACCGCCAAGACATCCCGCGGTGACCCTCTCGCGAGGTTGTCCGAGTCATACCGAAAAGCGCTCTTTCGATCACCCACTTCATGGCATATGTGGATGACATCCCCGCACATCGCCGGCTTGCTCAACGGGCGTGATGAGACAAAGATTCTAGGTACTTAGAGTGGTACGCTTGTACATCTTTCCCCGCAGTATTACCGCCCACCATCACCACTAGTCGACGCTTGGACACCCTCCCGTGAGCTACGACACGACGATGCCGAGTGGGTGAGGAGATTGTCACCACTTGTAGGGAGTGGATTCGTGATGGCGAGATCACGCGTGGGCGCCGGGTGTATCTGACACCCATAGGTGGTGGGGATGGCAAAGACCTGATGACATTGCACAAGAACTTAGACAACGAGGACGAGGGCGACGAGGAGGGCGTTAGGGATTTTTATCACTTTTTTGATGTATTTGTACTCATGTTACTTTGAAGTATTTGTACTCATGTCACTTTTTTTTGGGTGTTTTATTTTATGAGTTTCATAAATTTTTTTTTCATTGATTCGATAAAACAAAGTTACACAAGTTTATAAAACATAAACAACTAGAATAAAAATAGAGAGATAAAAAAATACAATAGAAACTAACCGAGTGGGTGCAGCTTAAATCGATTTAAGGATCTCAAATGACGGCCCTTCGGGTTTCGACGATAGATGAATGTAACTCTTCCATTTAAACATAATATGATTGGACATCATCCGTCGGAGGTCATCCTCAAGTGTTGACATCCACGGCACAGATCAAGAAAGACCTCCATCACCCATTCCGGCTTCCGATAAACGATACGTAATTATCTCATGCTCGTTGCTCTCTCGTTGAACCATCCGCAGAGTTTTCGCCGAGAGCAAAGAAATGATATGCAAAGTGTTTCAACTTACACGATAAAACATCTCTCCCATCAAACATACCATCATCTTGCAAAATGATGTCCTCGATGAACAAAGAAACCCCATATTAGAATGAACGAGAGTGAGGGAAGAAGGCTCAGAGTATGACATCAAGCCTCGATCATCTTGACTTGTGTTGTGTGAGAGAAGGAAGTTGAATTTTTGGTGTGAAAATAGTGATGGTGGGAGTGGGTATTTATAGTTGAGGTAAAAGATTATCAACCGCTGATTTTGTCGCAATCCACACCGCTGATCAACTTTGAAAGTGAAATCATGACCGCTGAAAAAAATTTATCGCAAAAAATACAATTTTAAACCCATCGATATATGTCATTTGGGACATATATACGATGCGTGATTTTTACAACATCGATATATGCCCTTAAGAGGTATATACGATTGGTCAGAAGATGCAATCGTGATATACTTCTTAAGGGCATATATACGATGTGGTAAAAATATGCATTGTATATATGTTCCAAATGACATATATACGATGGGCCTTTTTTAAAAAAAAAATAGATTACAAAGGGCATTTTGGGCTTTTCATTTTGGGTGGGGGTATATGGGATTGGGTGGGGTCCAAAAAAAAACCCTTTATTGTTTTGTAGATTTCCAAAGTTGAATTTTGAGCCCGTGTGTAAATTTCTTTCAACTTTGTGTTTATGCATATTGTCAAGAACATCAAAAGGGAACTCAACTTAAATAACTATAGTCTTAAATACTAACTATAAAAAAAATGTCTAAGGGTCCCAGAAGGGTAGTTCACTTGGTTGAGTGAAAGGGACATCGTTGGTGGAAAAACGTTACAGACGGGGCCTCAACCCCGCCTCCTCCCTCTAACAACTAACACACTAATTACTAACCACTTTGCATATCTAAAAAAATAGTCATGTCTAAGGAGCTCTAACATATTTCTATCTAAAAGGACAAAAATTGACTCTAACATAATAAATGGACAAAAATTGTATATGATTTCAAGTGTTCACTTTTGGGTTGGTTACCCTAAAAACTATTTGCTTGATGGAGACATTAACTTCACAGCATTTGCCTGATAATTAAAGATAGTGACTTAACAACATTCCTTAAGAAAAAGTTTGAATGATACATGGGCACAACAATTTCATCACATTCTCGAGAATGAGCAACATAATGGAAATGTAAAGTTTCATGTCAATGAGGATCAGTCCATATGGAGGCCTAAGGGTATGTTTGGGAGGGAAGGGGATGAGAAGACTTAGAAAAGATTAGTATATATTTTAATATGTATTTGAAATATTAAAAAATTAAAAAAATAACATGAAAGATAACAATATAACAATTTTAGTCACACTTCATTTATGCTTATTGACATTTTAGTCACACTTCACAAAGATGTCGCTTTCTAATCTAATCTAACCTAATATCAATATATACAAATAACTCACTACCAAAAATACTAAATTATATCAATATATTATATCAATACGTACAAAGTGCCATCGATGGCTACAAGTTGATTTTTACCGTGCTCATTTCCCAAAAAAAAATGTAATCCTCGATTTCAAAAGGAACTCAAAGTCCGAGAACCGATTAATTTTAGTTTCTAAGGATTGGGTGTATTATTTGCCAGTACCCTAGTTTTTTGGAGGGTCCTTGTTTTATCAGAATTAATGAATATTAAGTCCAAAGAAATCTCTAGATATGTCATAATAATCTTTTATCTTGAGTTATGTGTGATGTGTTAGATTGATTTTCGTTTTTTTTAATTAACATTTATTTTATATAACTATAATTATTGTTAAGAACAATGAATAATTAATATGATGAAATAATAAAAACTTTTGAAGGAACCCAGAAAAATTTGAAAAGAGTTATGATTTATAGGATTTTTGAATTCAATTAAAGGAATTTATTTTAGAAGAAAAGGTGGGTCACTTTTGGTGTGTTGTCATGGTGTTGTTTCAACTGTGTGTACATTTGTGGCATGCAAGGGTCAACATCAATGACAAAGTGACAGATGTATGGGACAATGTACCGTCTACATAGCAAGAGCTTAATGGTTTTTGGTTGAGTGACAACAAGATGGTTACAATGCAACAAGATTGTTAATTTAAATGGTTACCAGGAATGACAACAAGATGGTTAGAATGCAACAAAGTTGTTAGGATAAAACATCGCTTATTTAGCTCGTAATTGTATTTGACGACAAATTTAAATTATATTTCGATACTAATTAAAAAAATTATAAGCTAAATAAATTATGGAGTTGAATTTTTTTGGAATTTAAGTAAATATTTGAACAAGATGGAAAAGATTTATTTGATGATTAAATATAAGTGTCTAGGTAATTTGGTTCATTGGCAATGGTTGGTTTATATAGGACATGTAGTCTTCATTATTTGTTTGTCCGAGTTTTTGATTTATTTAAAAACCGGAATGAGAATTTATTTTTAAACGGCTCGGAAAGCGTAAACTCGTGAGTTGCGCGATAGGTTATTAGAGTTGCAAGCAAAGGATCATAATAGTGTCAATACAGCCTAACAAAGATGCATGTGGTGTAAAAATTTATCAACGGCTAGTAGAAGTGATTCGCACCTTTCGTGTTGATGGTTCAAGATAAGTTATCGTAATTGCCAATCTAACTACAATATAAGGCAAATTATTGTAAGTAATAACAATATAACGCATACTTGATTATTCATAATTAACATTAAATTTATTATAAGTAGTGACAACAATAGTTTAAGGGTAATTTTTAAGTTAAAAATTATTTAAGGTTAAAAATGATAGAGTATATTTATTTTAAGAGTAATGATATTTTGACAAAAAAAAAATTAAGACAAATATAGCCAAAAACCAATTAACCAACTGGACAAATTGGTCCTTCACACTATGTGAGTTGAGATTATACGACAAGTTTTGATTCTAGGGTATATGACAAGTTGTTTTTTCGCACCGACGTAGTTAAGCTTGAACAAACAACTTGGTTAACCGTCACCGGCCAACTTCTACATTCACAATGACTTAGCTAACCGTCACCAGACTACTTAATCCTTCAGAATGAGTTAGTTAGCCTTCAAGAGACTACTTGATCCTTCAGAATGACTTACTCTAGGGTTTCGCCGGACTAATTGGTCCTTCTCACTGATATACTCTAGGGTTTCACCGGACAACTTGGTCATTCTTAGTGACTTACTGATAACTCTATTTTATATAGAGTATTTCATATGTTTAAACTTAGTATTTGCTCTCTTTCAAGTAATAATAAAGAGTTTATATAGTATTTAGTGTGATATATGATATCTTGAGTGATTGGAATGGTTATAGTTATTTATAGGCCATTTTGGATATATTGTGGTATGTTTGATGTTTTGTTCGCTGCGCCTCAATGCTAATCAGATCAATGCTCCCGTGACCGATCCTCGCATCAAATCGCGCTTACTTGGTGAATAAGAAGCCTGTTTCATATGCATCCACTTGCAAGTGATGACCTCCCCGCCTCGGCTCTCGATGCCATCCCACCTTGTATAGTAGGCGCTACCATTCACACATAGCTATAGGCATAACTTTGAAGAGTCACCAACATAGTGGACACATGTTCACACATCAATGAACCGCCCTATGTCATTAGTCAAAGATTTCAACATGGATAAAGCTCGAAAGCAACTACAGCCTATGATCCACTCAAGATGACTTCAACATGAAGGAAGGAAGCACTCTCTTGAAGGCTATAAAAGGACCTCACATCTTCATTTGGAAATATATCACAATCCATAAGTTAGATCAAAATTTCAATATACATAGTTAGTTTTTATATTTTTAGAGGAAGAGGAAGGAATTCATAAATCCTCCTTAACTCGTTTTCATAGTGCTTGTATAGTGCTAAGGAGTAATGCTAGTGCATTGCTAGAAGATTTCATACAAAGGTTTTCAACATTTGTAACTTTACTCTTGTTGTTTCTCTTTGTGATTTCTATATATATATAAACATGGTCTATTCAGTTTATATATATCTTGCAATGTCTCTTGTTAGCTAAAACCTTTCTTAGTTGGAATGTTCTAATCATTTAAATAAGCTTTTAAGTAAGTATGATGTATGTATGTATGTTTGTACTTTAGTTCTTGCTTGATAATCTTTTCAAAACTTATTTTGAACTTGATCACTTAGAATAAGTAGATTTGTAAATGACCGTAAATGGCTTACAATTAAGAACTCAAGAACTAATATGGGTGAGTGTTTTACATAAAGAAAACTTTGTGAAAACCATGCTAAGTCCTAGAAATAGGATAGTATAGTCCATAGGATAATTGTGGGTACTTAAAATACAAGAGTGAATTTACTTAAGCAAATTGATAATTGTTAGGAGGCAAGATTGGCACTAACACCCCTTTCTTTATCGTGATAGAACAAGGATCATAAGAGCTCGGTAATGATACTCAAGAAAGTGACCGAAAAGCACATAGCTAATGCACAAAGATTCAGGCAAACAGCATCACATACCGCATCATACCCTTATAAGTAAATTACTTGATGAAGACATTCCAACTAGCTTTTTCTTTACACTATCAACATTTTTTACTCGCTTTCTTTCTAACTTAGTTAGATCATCAAACAAAATCCAAAATTATTTTGTTACTTAGTGACTTTACACTTTATTACTTAATTTATATTTGTTTTAAAAGTGAGTTTTTCAATCTCTCGTGGGTTCGATCTTTTTACTACTTGTTTTTGGACAAGGTATACTTGCACACAAGTGTATGTGTTTTCCATGCACCAAGTTTTTGGCGCCGTTGTCGGGATTGAAGTAAATTTTTTAAAATTCGATATATAGTAATTTAGTGTTGTATATAAATTCTGGTCTTTAAAGTTTTCACAACAACAAAGACATGGTACTTAGTATATGTACAGTAACTGTAAATGTAACTCCGTAATATAGTTTAGATCCGTAAATAGAAAGAAGATTCGTGAGATTGCTAAGACTCCAAAAGCAAAATCAACAAGCCAAAGAACATGTCTTTCGTTGAAGAACAAAGCTCAAGGCCACACTCAAAGGAGAGGAGGCCCTGGTTCACAAAGATGCCATCAAGAAGAAGTTCATAGAGAAAATCTCATCCACATGGATCACATAGGTATGATTAATGATAGAGATAGACCTATGAGGATTATGCTCTGGGCTTTGATCATCAAAACATGCAAACTAGTATAAATAGACTCTCATATTGATGCCATGCATTTTGAATTTAAGCTCATGATGTTTCAAATGCTTCAAACTATTGGTCAATTTGGAGGATCTCCTCATGAAGATCCTCATTTGCATTTAAGGTAATTTCTAGAAGTATGTAGTAATTTTTTTATACCCGTGTTAGTGAAAATGCATTTAGATTAAGGTTATTTCCTTATTCTTTGAAAGATAGAGCTAAGAGTCTAACTCTATCCATTCATGGAATGAAATGCTGAAAAATTTTAGGAAAATATTTCCCACCTATCAAAAATGCCAAAGTTAAGAAATGATATTACATCTTTTAGACAAAAAGAGTTTGAATCTTTATTTGAAGCACGGGAAAGATGGAAGGAACTTTTAAGAAAATGTCCTCATCATGGTTTACTCGTTATTATTCAAATGGAAACATTTTATAATGGTTTAGAACCTCAAACCGTAATAATGCTTGATGCATCATCCGTGGAGTGTTATTAAATCTGGCCATACAATGAAGCATGTGAATTTATTGATGTAATAGCAGCTAATAGCTCTAGTTGGCCTCACCGAGAGAGGTAAGGCCCAAAAGAAACCATCGTGGGTACATGAAATTAATGATATATCCGCCTCTATCCGCTCAAGTAGCCACTCTAGCTAATTTGATGAAAACTTCACTTCTGCAATGCTATCAAGATCTAATGCAACGCATCACCTGCACAAAGATCGCTGTAAAGAAGAGAACAAGTACCTCCGTGCACACCTAGTTGTGTGTACTGTGGAGGAGGTCACTTGTATGAGGAGTGTTCTAGCAACCCTATCTCTCAGAAATTATGTAGGTTATAATAGGAATAACAACCCTTATTCCAACACTTATAATCCCGGTTGGAAAGATCACCCAAATTTTAGATGGAGCAACAATAGTGCACCGCACCTAGAACTGCTCCAACTACACCAACCAACCCACCAGATTCCAAAACTCAAAATAACCAAAGAAACTCTCAACCTACCACCGAGAATTCTCTAGAATCAATGCTTAAAGCATTTATAGGTGAATCTAGAATCGCTAGACAAACCCAAGATGCTTCCATTAAGAACTTAGAGAATCAAGTTGGTCAATTAGCCACACTCTGTATCAAAGGCCACAAGGAGCCTTACCATCTAATACAGAAGTTACTCCTTCCCAAACCAAAGGAAAAGAAAGGTGTTAAGGCTATTTCATTGAGAAGTGGTAAGGATTTAGTAGAGTTAATCGAGATGGAAAGTGTAGAAAAGGGAGAAAAATCAAAAATCAAAAGAAACCAATGCAGCATCTAGTGCTCCCGCATCACAAGAAGTTCAAAGTCCACTACCTAAGTTAGTACTGAATACCCTCCTCCTCCTTACCCTCAAAGACCTAAAAAGCACATGAGGAGAAGCTTTGGTAAATTCCTAGAGGTACTAAAACAATTACATCGCCAATGTTCCCTTAGTAGAAGCCTCCAACAAATGCCAAATTATGCAAAATTTATGAAGGATGTGCTCACTAAGAGAAGAAGATTAGGTGAGTTTGAAACAGCTTGCCATGACCGAAGATTGTAGTTTGCTTATGCAAAATAAGATTCCTAGGAAATTGAAGGATCTGTGTAGTTTTACAATTCCATTTTCTATAGGAAAATCCTATACCGGTAAAGCTTTATGTGATTTAGGTGCAAGCATCAACTTGATGCCTAAATCTATTTTTGACCGCTAGAAATAGGAAATGCAAAACCAACCATCGTGACACTTCAATTAGCAGATAGATCAATAGCCTATCCTCAAGGAATCATAGAAGACATCCTAGTCAAGGTAGATAAATTTGTATTCCCCTGAGATTTTGTTATCCTTGACTTTGATGCAGATAAGGAAGTGCCTATTATCCTAGGTAGACCATTTTTAGCAACTCGTAAAACCATAATTGATGTGCGTAAAGGTGAACTCACTATGAGAGTGAATGATCAAGAGATAAAATTCAATGTAATGAATGCTATGAAGTATCCTCGCAGAGGATACGTAAGAGTTGTTCATCCTTATTTTCTCTAGATCAATGGTAGAAAAACAATTTTACAAGCAAGATGATCATTTTTAGCCAATGCAGATGCATTAGATGCAAATTTGCATTACTAGATGATGAAATACTAGAAAAAGAGAATCGCCAATAGAAAACTCTTGTAAGGAAATATGGTTAGGACTTATGAACCACTCAATCTTGAGGATCCAATTCTCAAGAAGAACTTACCCTCAATAGAACAACCTCCTAAGTTAGAATTGAAGATATCGCTCGAACACCTTAAGTATGCATTCTTAGGAACAAATGAGACTTTACTGCTATCATTGCTTCGATTTAACATCAAAACAGAGAGTTGATCTCATTAGTACTCTAAAGAAGCATACCAAAGCTATAGGTTGGCAAATGGCAGATATCAAAGGAATTAGTCCTTCTATATGCATGCATAGAGTCATTTTGGAAGAAAATTCCAAAAATAGCATAGAAAGTCAAAGAAGACTAAATCCTATTATGAAAGAGGTTGTGAAAAAGGAAATCATTAAGTGGCTAGATGTCTGGAATCATATACCCTATATCGCACATGCTGCTTGGGTAAGTCCCCGCCCAATGTGTACCAAAGAAAGGGGTGTGACAAAGAATAGCCAATGAAAAGAATGAGTTGATACCAACTAGAATCTACATAGGTGGAGAATCAGATGGATTACGTAAAACTCAACAAAGCTACCAAAAAGGATCACTTTCCTTTACCATTCATAGACCAAATGTTAGATAGATTAGCAGGGAAAGAATTTTATTGTTTCCTAGATGGCTACTCAGGCTATAATCAAATAGCCATTGAGCCTAAGGATCAACACAAAACCACCTTTACATGCCCTTATGGAACCTTTGCTTTTAGAAGGATGCCATTTGGCTTATGGAATGCACCTGCTACATTCCAAAGATGCATGATGTCTATATTCTCAGATTTCATTGAGCAATCAATGGAGGTATTCATGGATGATTTCTCTATCTTTGGAGAAACATTTCAAGTTTGCTTAACAAACTTGGAACAAATTCTCAAGAGATGTGAGGAAACAAATTTAGTCTTAAACTGGGAAAAGTGCCATTTTATGGTACAAGAGGGCATTGTGCTAGGACATAGAATTTCAAAGAAAGGTCTAGAGGTAGACAAAGCTAAGTTGATGTCATTGAGAATTTGCCACCACCCAATACAATCAAAGGTATCAGGAGCTTCTTAGGCCATGCTGGTTTCTATAGAAGGTTTATCAAAGATTTTTCAAAAATCTCAAAACCATTATGCATGCTTTTGCAACATGATGTAGAATTTATCTTTGATGACTTTGTATGAAGCTTTTGATAAGCTTAAAAGGCATTAGTGATCGCACCAATTATAGTAACTCCGCATCGGAGCACTCATTTGAATTAATGTGTGATGCTAGTGACTTTGCAAAGAGGAGCAATCCTAGGCAAAGGTATGACAAGGTTTTTCATTCCATTTATTATGCTAGCAAGACATTAATTGAAGCTCAAGTGAATTACACAGCTACGTAAAAGGAATTATTAGTCGTGGTCTTTGCATTTGAAAAATTTAGATCATACTTAGTTGGCACTAAAATTATTGTCTATACCGATCACTCGCCATTAAGTATCTAATTTCAAAGAAGGATGCAAAACCAAGGTTGATAAGGTGGATTCTACTCCTACAATAATTTGATCTTGAAATTAGAGACAAGAAAGGAGTAGAAAATCAAGTAGCGCACTCATTTATCAAGGATTGAAGGAGAATCACTTGGTACACAAGGAGAAGAAATCAAGGAGAGCTTTCCAGATGAGAAACTATTGGCAATCACAACCAATGCAAAACATGAAACCGTGATTTGCTATAAGCAATGCAGAGCATCAAATGCATTCGCACCATGGTTTGTCGATATTGTAAATTTCCTTGCAAGCAAAGTTGTACCAGTTGAATATGACATATCAACAAAGGAGAAAATTCTTCCACATGGTTAAACAATACTATTGGGATGATCCATTCCTTTACAAGATGTGCCCCGATCAATTAATGACTAAATGCATACCAAGAGGAGCAACAAGCAAAGGCTTTCAGATTGCCATTCTCGCACCTTATGGAGGACACTTTGGAAGCACTAGAACAAAGCAGCCTAAGGTATTACAAACCGTTATTTTTGGCCTACTTTATTTAAAGATGCTTATTTTATGGTCAACATCGTGATAAATGTCAAAGAGCAGAAATATCTCTCGATAAACATGAAATGCCTAGAACAAATATTTTAGAAATTGAATTATTTGATGTTTGGGGCATGGATTTCATGGACCTTTTCCACCCTCTTTGGCAATTTATATATCTTAGTAGTGTTGATTATGTGTCCAAATGGGTAGAGGCAAAGAGCATTACCTAAAAATGATGCTAAATCAAGTGAGTAAGTTTCTCGCAAAGAAATATATTCACTAGATTTGGAACTCCTAGAGCTATCATTAATGATGAAGGTTCACACTTTTGCAATAAGATGATAGAAAACCTTCTAGCTAAGTATGGAGTTAAACATAAGATAGCTACATCATACCATCCTCAAACTAGTGGACAAGCTGCACTATCCAATAGGAAATTAAGAGAATGCTAGAAAATGGTTAGTCCAAATAGGAAAGATTGGTCTTTACATTTGATGATGCTTTATGGGCATATAGAACAAAGATTCAAAACACCCTTAGGAATGTCCCCTTACAAATTAGTCTATGGAAAAGCATGCCATTTACCTCAGAATTGGAAAACAAATCTTATTGGGCTATCAAGAAGCTCAATTTCAATTTGAACAAGGGTAAAAAGAGAATGATAGAACTTGATGAGCTAGAAGAAATTAGGCAAACCTCTTATGAGAATGCTGAAATCTACAAAGCTAGGACTAAGAAATGGCATGACAAGAAAATTCACAGAAGAGAATTGAAAGAAGGGGGACTAGTTCTACTATACAACTCTAGGTTGAAGCTATTTCCTGGAAAACTTAGATCAAGGTGGTCAGGACCATTTAAGTTGATAAAGGTTTATCCACATGGAGCAAAAGAGACTTATTTGATAAATCCTCAAATACTCGCTCTTCAAGGTGAATGGTCAAAGAGTTAAAATGTACTATGGTGAACATGTGGTGAGAGACAAAACCACCACCTATTTGAAAAATCTCTAAGTGAAAAGAGGTAGTCAGCCGACAAGACTCTTAAAACAAGCGCTTAATGGGAGGCAACCCATTGTTTTTAATTATTTTGTGCAATTTTATGTTTTTAGTTGTTTTGCGTAAATGCAGAAACTAATGCAATGCATCAAATGCACTCGCATTGAAGAAAAATGTGCCCCGTGATCGTAAATTTAAAAACTTGAAGAAAATTGGTTGTGTGAATCATAAGGCTTCGTGAAGATCAAAGGAGGTTAAGCAAGATTAATGACACATTGGTAGCCAAAGCAAGACACATGGCATGATGCATGCGCCAAGACGCAATGCTAATGACTACCTAATATATCCACTAACTTCCTTCTTCCTGAAACATAAAGCCTTAACTTTGTTACCGTTACCCTTTCATTCGCAATCTCACAAATTTATCTCATATGAAACACAAACCACTCTTCACATTTGCATCTCCAATTTTTCTCAATCACACAAGCAATCAAAAACCTAGAAATTCAAAGAAATTACAATGGTGAAAAAGCAATCAGCACAGAAATCATCAGGCAAGCAGGCCAAAACTCCTCAGAAGGAAAAGAAAGTCATGCATGCAGGATCATCATCAAAGAAAGGCAAAGCCAAGGATTCAACAGCAAGAAATGATGACAATATTCATTTATGGAACATGCATCTACTACCCGAGAGAGGGTATGATTTGAAGAAGGCAAGCCCATCATTCATGTCCACAAAGGGCTAATCTCAATTGGGACCACTTCGGCTACCAAGAGGAGGCTATATTGAAGACATAGTGAGAGAATTCTATGCCGAATCACACCACAAGAAGGACTGTAACATTCCTACACTTCCATGGTGAGAGGTAAACTTGTACACTTTCATGCCAAGAAATTGAATGAACATTATATGCTGAAGTATAATGGGAATGAATTTGAAAATAAAGTGGCCAAGTCCTTTAAGAAAGAAATGGAAGAACTTAGGAATAGGATTGCTATACTGTGGTCTCAGATGGAAAAATTTACACCTAATGAGATTAAGCTTAGAAGCAATTATTTGATAAATGCATTAGGTAATTGGCATTTGTTCATAGCTAATTCAATTTCGCTACATCACATACATACATATGCTATGACCAAAGAGAGATTGATTTTGCTAGATACAATTTCTCTCGAGGGGAATGTAGACATAAAGTGATTGATAGCTAGGAAAATTCTTGCATGCTCAACAAAATCAAAGGGATTTGCTTTTTCCCTTGTCTCATTATCGAATTGTGCATGAAAGAGGTGTCCCTATAGCCGCTAATGAACAAAGGAAATTTCCCGTAATTTGAGTGTCAAGTGAAGGAGAAATTAAGAAATGTAAGAGGCTCCCGCACTGCAATGCAAGAGCATTACATGCGTAAGGCAGGGTCAGTATGGAAATTTCAAAATGATCAACATGATCGGCTTCACTGGTCTTTGACAAGATCTTTGATCTTCAGGCAAGTGAATGCCCCCGAATTCCCAAGTTGGGTACCGAGATCCAAGGTGAAGAAGAAGAGGAGAAAGAAGTAGAAGAAGAAGGGAAAGGTAAAGAGAAGGTAGAGGAAGAACCTAGCACCAAGAAGAAGGTGACTAGGAAGCAATCAACAGGAAAGAAGAAGTTTGTGGTAGAACTTGTGATTGAAGAAATGTTCGATTCTGATAATGAAGATGAGGAACTAGAGAAGGAAATGGATAAGGAAGTTGAAGAAGAAGAGGAGGAAGAAAGTGAGACTGAAATTGATGAAGAGGAGGAAGAACATGCTAGGGGTGTAATTCTAGAAGAAATAGCTAGGCAGAAATATACCAAACAAACACCTCAAGCCCAGCAAGAAACCCCTATCACTTCACCAGTTACCAAAACACCCATCATCTCACCTAACCAAGAATCATCCTCCATTCCAAAATCACCATTACCCTCCCTCAATGATCCACCAGTCCTATCATCACCACAAACAACCCTCAACCACCTCTCCAACAAATGAACCACACAAAACAACTCACACGTAAGAACCAATCTCTCTCAACAATCCTCGTTATGCCAACAGAACAAACAAAGATTCTTCTCACCCAAGCAACATTATTTCTAATGTTGTTTCGCTTCTTGAGAAAGAGATTGTGCAGAAAGAGAATAAGAAGGACTCAACAAAGAAGACAAAAGAGAAGAATCATCGCAAAGGAGCCTCTAGCTCAACTCAGAGAGATGCAGAGTGATGCTCCCTCAGATCACTTGTCACGCATCACAACAGCAACAACTATGCATGATGAGGCAACAATCAAATTGGTTCTGGAGCAAATGGCTAAACAGTAAGAGAGAGGCATTACACAACACTCGTGTTCTTCAAGCAACCTCGCAGAAGGCAGCAAAATTAACACCAAAAAGGAAGAAACTCGATGTAAGCCAAGACCGATGCACCGCATCAATTCAAGAAACAGCTTCATGCAACTACACTGTATAGGAGGTGCATCCGCACTCGCAGTAAGAAACACCAAGCAAGACACCTAAAGAGAAGAAGCTAGTAAAGTGAAACACACTCCTCCAAGGCATATAACACCGTAATCGGGAGTGGAGCAAAGAAATGAGTATCACTTTACAAGTTTTCACATAACCTGCTATAAACTTGTTTTGTTTCTATCCGACTATTTCCCCGGTTGTACTAATCCTCTCCCCTATTTTGAACAAATGATTTGTATTTTCAACAAATTTGTAAAGTGAGGGCAATCGCAACCCCTTAAGTTTGGGGGATTTGCATGTTATGTTATATCTTGCATGTTATGTTTTAATATGTTTTTATCTAATATGTTGTGTGTTTAAATTTAAAATGTTTTATATAGTAAATATATATGTTTAATTAATTTTTAGTTTGTTTAAATATTAGATGTACTTAACAAAGTAGTATCTAAGTATTTTAGTAGAAAAGATCAGTTTTTCAAAAATATGGTGAAAGCCCTATGGATGGAATTTCAATGATGAAAAAAGAGAAAAAGAAGCCTTATTTCTTAGAAAAACCAAAATTATTTTTACTTCAACACTTCAAAACTGAGTTTGTGAAAAGAACCTTGCTATTTAAAAGATCAATCTGATGCAAGGGGAATTTTTGGTAAGCTTAGGTCAAAACAAAGCTTTACTAAAAAGAAAGAAGAGCTTAAAGAATTAAGTTTGGGGGTGTTTTATGAAAACAAAGGCTGAATTTCAAAAGTGTAAAGAGTAAACAATGTAGAAAAAGAATACAAAAATGTGGACAAAGCCATATCCTCGAATCTTTTGAAACTATACTGTGTTTAAGTACATGAATGCATCCGAGGTCAAAGACTGTGCTATTCAGAATAAATGTATCCGGAGGATAGTTCAATAAATCAACTCAAGCAAAGTGCAAAGAAAAATATATGCATCTGGAGGTCAAAGACTGCAAGCAAAGTGCATTTGCATCCGGAGGTCAGTGAGGAAGGTAATATGAGCTAGAAAAAGAAAAAGCATCATCAGCAGGTGTACATCAATGCAAACCAGATCAAGAAAAGCAAAATGCAGAAAATCAATGCACAAATCACTTCAAAGAAGTATTGCATTTGCACAAAAAGGTCCACACAAAGAAATAGAAAATTGCATTGGCTCAAAAAGCTTTGAAAGATTCAAACAAGCCCTTTGAATTTAGAACTCCCCAACACTTGAGAAAATTTTGTGAGTCTAAACTCTCTTTTGAAAAATATTTTGGTGTGACTAAAGATGAACCAACTTTCAAAGGCTAGGAGGAAATTTTTTCACTTAGTCTTGGAAACAATCTCAACTCAGTGGGTTCACACACACACAAAAGAGTTTGAATAGCTTTGGTAGTTTTGAAGAAATAAAGGCACAAGAAAGAGTGATTGAAAAATGAAGTTCATAGGGAACTTTTCATGAGATCCAAAATCAAACCGATCTATCTTCTAGAATTATAGTTTTTAGTAGTTTGTCTTTGTCATTACTATGACAAACAATGGTTTAAGTTTGGGGTGTGATAACTCTATTTTATATAGAGTATTTTATATGTTTAAACTTAGTATTTGCTCTCTTTCAAGTAATAATAAAGAGTTTATATAGTATTTAGTGTGATATATGATATCTTGAGTGATTTGAATGGTTATAGTTATTTATAGGCCATTTTGGATATATTGTGGTATGTTTGATGTTTTTGTTCAAGGCCTCAATGCTAATCGCATCAATGCTCCCCGTGACCGATCCTCGTGATCAAACCAGCACTACTTGGTGAATAAGCACTGCTTCATATGCATCCAGCTGCAAGTGATGACCTCCCCGCCCGGTTCTCTCGATGCCATCCCACCTTGTATAGTAGGCGCCTACCATTCACACATAGCTATAGGCATAGCTTTGAAGAGTCACCAACATAGGGACACATGTTCACACATCAATGAACCGCCCTATGTCATTAGTCAAAGATTTCAACATGGATAAAGCTCGAAAGCAACTACACAGCTATGATCCACTCAAGATGACTTCAACATGAAGGAAGGAAGCACCTCTCTTGAAGGCTATAAAAGGACCTCACATCTTTATTTGGAAATATATCACAATCCATAAGTTAGATCAAAATTTCAATATACATAGTTAGTTTTTATATTTTTAGAGGAAGAGGAAGGAATTCATAAATCCTCCTTAACTCGTTTTCATAGTGTTTGTATAGTGCTAAGGAGTAATGCTAGTGCATTGCTAGAAGATTTCATACAAAGGTTTTCAACATTTGTAACTTTACTCTTGTTGTTTCTCTTTTGTGATTTCTATATATATAAACATGGTCTATTCAGTTTATATATATATATATATATATCTTGCAATGTCTCTTGTTAGCTAAAACCTTTCTTAGTTGGAATGTTCTAATCATTTAAATAAGCTTTTAAGTAAGTATGATGTATGTATGTATGTTTGTACTTTAGTTCTTGCTTGATAATCTTTTCAAAACTTATTTTGAACTTGATCACTTAGAATAAGTAGATTTGTAAATGACCGTAAATGGCTTACAATTAAGAACTCAAGAACTAATATGGGTGAGTGTTTTACATAAAGAAAACTTTGTGAAAACCATGCTAAGTCCTAGAAATAGGATAGTATAGTCCATAGGATAATTGTGGGTACTTAAAATACAAGAGTGAATTTACTTAAGCAAATTGATAATTGTTAGGAGGCAAGATTGGTACTAACACCCCTTTCTTTCGTGATAGAACAAGGATCATAAGAGTCGGTAATGATACTCAAGAAAGTGACCGAAAGGCACATAGCTAATGCAACAAAGATTCAAAGGCAAACCGCATCACATAATCGCATCATACACTTATAAGTAAATTACTTGATGAAGACATTCCAACTAGCTTTTCTCTTTTACACTATCAACATTTTTTACTCGCTTTCTTTCTAACTTAGTTGTGATCATCAAACAAAATCCAAAATTATTTTGTTACTTAGTGACTTTACACTTTATTACTTTATATTTGTTTTAAAAGTGAGTTTTTCAATCTCTGTGGGTTCGATCTTTTTTACTACTTGTTTTTGGACAGTGTATACTTGCACACAAGTGTATGTGTTTTCCATGCACCACTTACTCCAGGGTTTCACCAGACTTGTCAAATATCCTTCATTGATCCTTGACAATGACTTACTTAGTCGTGGTGGGACTAGGTGATCCTTTATAGTAACTTACATATTGACTAATTGGTCCTTCTCACTGATATACTCTAGGGTTTCACTAGAACAAGTTGGTCCTTCATAGTAACTTACCCTAGGGTTTTACCGGACTAGATGCTCTTAGTTAGTGACTGACTCTAGGGTTTCACCGGACTACTTGGTCTTTCTCTTTGTGTTGATTTGGTTAACCGGACTACTTGTTCCTTGTTAGTCACTACAAGAAAAACTGAAAATCCAAGGCAAAACTTTCTGGCGGATTTTAATCCCCCAGAAACTTTCCGGCGGATTTTTGACATTTGTGGGGGATTTAATCCGCCAGAAACGTTTTGGCGGATTTTTGACATTTGTGGGGGAATTTTGACATTTTCGGCGGATTGTAAAGTTTCAGACAAAAAAAATAAAAATCCGCCACAAATGACCTTAAATCCGCCGCAACGGACATAGTGAAAATGGGTGGGAACTTTAAATTTTGAAATCCGCCGAAACGGACATAAAATCGCCACAACTGACACAACCTTTTATCCGATTTCTTCCATTGTTTCTACAAATATTCTCTCATTCTCAACACTCTCAAATTTCTTCACTCATTCTCAACTCTTCTCTTAACTTCTCTCAAATTTCTTCACTCATTCTCAACTCTTCTCTTAACTTCTCTCAAATTTATTCACTCATTCTCAACTCAACTCTTCTCTTAACTTCTCTCAAATTTCTTCACTCAAATTTCTCAACTCTTCTCTTAACTTCTCTCAAATTTCTTCACTCATTCTCAACTCTTCTCTTAACTTCTCTCAAATTTCTTCACTCATTCTCAACTCTTCTCTTAATTTCTCTCAAATTTATTCACTCATTCTCAACTCAACTCTTCTCTTAACTTCTCTCAAATTTCTTCACTCAAATTTCTCAACTCTTCTCTTAACTTCTCTCAAATTTCTTCACTCATTCTCAACTTTTCTCTTAACTCCTCTCAAATTTCTTCACTCATTCTCAAATTTCTTCACTCAAATTCTCAACTCTTCTCTTAACTTCTCTCAAATTTATTCACTCATTCTCAACTCTTCTCTTAACTTCTCTCAAATTTCTTCACTCAAATTTCTCAACTCTTCTCTTAACTTCTCAACTCCTCTCACTCAAAAACGCGCTTGCCAGGAAATTTAATTTTTATGAAAAAGCGCGCAGATTTTTAAGTGAATTTTTTTAAAAAAACATTTTCGCGGAATTGGTGTCGCTTGGCGCTGATTTGACTGCGGCTTAAAAAAATTGTATGAATTGGTATCGCTTATATGATTTGATCTGCATTTTAAAAAAATTGCGCGGAATTGGTGTCATTTGCGCGGATTTTACCGTGCTTAAAAATTGTATGGAAAATCCGCCAAAAGGACCTTAACCGCCGCAAATTTCCACTAAAATTTCCCCACAAAAATCCGCCGCAAATGACCTTAAACCACGGAAAATCCGCCAAAAAAACCCTGCTTTTTCTTGAAGTGAGTGACTTACTTTAGGTTTCACCGACTACTTGGTCCTCCTTAGTCACTTAGGTTTCACAACACTAGTTGGTCCTAAACCCTTATTTCCTTACTGGGGCTTTCTACAAGACTACATGCTCGTTGTTAGTTACTAACTCTAGCCATTTCACCATACTAGTTGGTCGTCCTTATTTATGTACTCTGTGGTTTCACCTGACTACTTGGTCCTTCTTCCCGACTTACCCTAGCTGCTTCACCTGACAACTTGGTCCTTCTTCATCGACTTACTATAGGGTTTCACCGACTAGTTGGTCTTTCTTACTTACTAACTCTAGGGTTTCACCGGACTACTTGGTCCTTCTTGCTGACTTACTTACTATAGGGTTCGAACCCGTACGCATACATTTTTCCACCAACGATGTGTCTTTAACTCAACCACGTGAGTTACCCACCCTTCTCGAGATTTATTTTTTTATCTATTTAATCTGTAATTTTCTTTTAAATATACATATATAGATGTGTTTGTGCTAAAGTATAAATCGTGAGTTAGATTTTTAGTCTTTGTTTTGAAATTGCCAATTTGCTAACCTGTAAATCAAGATGTCATGTGTGAGGAATCATCTAATTAATTAGTTTTAGATCAATATATGAACTAAACTATCATACAATGAATTCCTCGTAAGTTTGGCCGATCAAGAGAGTCTACTTAAGCTTTATTAATTTATATGTTGATGCGCTTTGAAAAGAGCCATCGAGTTGTCCCAAAACTAGTATAGAAAGTGGCATGTCAACAATAAAAGAAATCACACAACAAAACCCATGACTTAAAAGATTCAAAAAAATTGGCAACTAAACAACTGCACAACCTATCTAATAATACCTTTGAGGCAAGCAGTGTGATATTCATTCCTACTCACCCACCATCCAGTGAAACACATCGTCGAAAAAAATATTGAGTAAGAGGATCGGAAAAGAGACCCCTAAGATTAACACGGCCCCTAAAATAGTGCATTGACGGAGTAAAATGTGGAGACTAAAAGTGAGTAGAAATTTTTATTGAGACTAAAACCACAATTTGTAAAATTTTTAAGGACAAAAATATATTTAACCCTTTAGACTTAACATTGTAGAAAACAAATATTATAATTATTTTTAAAAGTAATAATTTGTTTAATGTTGTAAATACAATAAATCTCTTTAAATCTTCTTAATATTATTGTAAAAATTAAAATAGAGAATGTATTTGTTTACTATTATTATTTTCTAAATTCCATTTTATATTAAATTTCATTAACTTCACTTTTTTTTTTAGTTTCATATTAGTTTTAATTATGAATTATTAATTAGCAATGAAAATAAGGAAGAGTAGTAACTCTTTATTTACTATCATTTATCTTTCACCATCCAATTTAAGAGTACCCCCAATAATGAAAAAATGGTACCCCAAAAAGTACAAGTAAGCACAGAAAAAAACATGACATTTGTGCTTGCTAAAAACATAACATTTGTGCTTGCTAACTATAACAAATTAAAGGTTACAAAAAGAGCAGCGAAAATCACATGATCCACCTACTATCCTTCGATAAGAACAAAATGAGAAAATTGTTGCATCAAACCACGGTACACTCCTCTATAAATAGTATTTTATTGGGTGTTGTTCTATAGATAAGTTTCGGCTCTCTCTAGAAAATAGACTTTAAGTTAGCTTTTAAACATTTGAGTTTGTGTGTTTCAAAACATGGTATGTTACGATTAAATGGCAATAGTGTAGTGTTTCTTGTTTTATTTCTCAATGTGCTAATTTTATTTTTATTTTTTCTTTTCAGAAAACAAAAGAGGTGAAGAGATATGCCATCACAAAGATTAGTGCAAAAATTCAAAGTAAAAAGGCATTGGAGGAGTTTATCGAATTGGAAAAGATCTCAGAGTGAAAAGAAGAAAGAGATGGATAATCTTGAAGAACAAGTACAAAAGTTGACCAAGGAGAAAAAGGAGAAGGAGAAGGAGAAGAAGAAGGAGAAGGAGAAGGATTTAGCCGCTTAGGAGAGGAGTGTTCATTGTAGTTTGAATAAGGTCCATTAGATAGTAGGACCATTAGATAGTAAGGTTTATGAGTTAATTAGTATTTAAGGTTGGACCATTAGATAGTAAGGTCTATTAGTTAATTAGTATTTAAGGTAGATGGATGGTGGACTAAGTTGTAACAAACTCTTCTAATTAGTAATATTTTACTACTTTCAATATAATACATTACATAGGGTTTCTAATATTCTAATATATCTATTTATTTAAATAAACTACAATTTTAATATATCTTAATAAACTCGATCAATGCAAACCTCTCATTCTTATTTTTAGATTTTTAATTTATATTCTATAAAATCAGATTTTTTAATCAAAAATTAAAATATAAAATATTTTTTGTCAAAATTAATTAAATGCTATTTACAATAGAATCAATACACCTCTTGTAACCAAAACAGATTCAATAGACCTCCAAAACAACAATAGTTTGTTTCTCAACAAATGTTGAGAAGTCATGGGAATGTCCAAACAAAATTTAATCGATAGTGGAAGGACTCGAGAATTTTCAAACAAAATCAATTGACCATTTAATATAGTCCAATAAATCCATTTAAAAGGACAAACTTTACTAGAATTGCATCATTTGATAGAAGAACATGAATTTAAATAGTGTTGATTTATGAATCCTACTTGTAGAGTGTCTCTACAACATTTCCTTCCTTAGATATCACAAACTTGCTCTAGTTCTCTCGAGTCAAGAAGGGGCTAAACATTGAATACAACATGTCAAATACCATAAATGGCACATTGATGAAAATCAAAACAAACAAAAAGTTAATCCAATATACAAAAAAGACATTTCTTTTTTGAAATAAAAACAACAAAACCACAGAACAATGTCTTTAAGGTACCTTACGAGCATCCATTTCAGGATAATTATCTTGAAATAATGAAAGGGTCTGATTTGAAGCACATCTAAGCTCTCTCTTAGGCATAGCTTTAAGATCAGTAACTTGAATCAAAGAATTAACACCACCAGGTTTAAAACTAAGAATCTTAATACCTCTCTCAAGAACTTGAACTCTCCACCTTAAAACCTTCTTCATTTTCTCATCATCACCAAAAATCCTCTCATACATTTCCTTATCTTTAAAAACTCCATAATCATTATAACAAACAGCTTCTCTATCATAACCATGGTGTATAAGCTACAACACCTTCAAGTTCCTTAAATCCTAAATCTTCATCAACAACATTGTCAGCACCAAATTCCTTCCTCCAAAGAAGACATTTCTCGTAACACAAATTGTACCCAAATGGCGAATGAAGGAGAAGTAAGCGTAGAATCAGCGCCGACGAGTAGTGTGACAGAAGCTTTGAAGCGTGAGCACTTACTTTTATATGAAAAGTTGACAGATAAGTGAAAAAGATGAATTAGAAATAATGTAGATAAATAAGATAAGCCTTCTGTTATGGAGTAAAAGTCCACTTGCTTTTGATCTTTGCCAACCGACACCAAATAGGAATGCAGGCGAATGTAGGAGTTCTTTAAGAATTATTCTAACCGAAGTTAAAATTAATCCAATATCATAATGCTATTAATGAAGTTCCAAAAAACTTAGGTTGCAAAATCTAACCAAGCAAGGCTACAATACAATCAATTCAATCTCAGCAAACATGCAAGCATAGCTTTTCCATAGAGACCCTGCTAAAGCTATTAGTAGAAAGATAGTCAAAGCTCATCAAATTCTCAAATCCCATTGTTATCTCATGGAGGGAGGGATTGATTCAATTTGAGTAATCATTATGAGAATCCGAAAAGTGTATTGGAATATTAAATCCTTCAGGGATATTCAATTAATTATGACTATCAAATGAGGGATAGGAAATTCTTTTCCAAATATTTTCATAAAACTATATGGACAAGTGATGTCATTTTTCTATCCCTACTTTAGAATATGTGTTTAAATTATGTTATCTCATGGAGGGAGGGATTGATTCAATTTGAGTAATCATTATGAGAACCCGAAAACTGTGTAATGGAAAATTAAATCCTTCAGGGATATTCAAATAATTATGACTATCAAATGAGAGAAAAGAAATTCTTTTCCAAATATTTTCATAAAACTATTTGGACAAGTGATGTCATTTTTCTATCCCTCCTTTAGAATATGTGTTTAAATTATGTTATCTCATGGAGGGAGGAATTGATTCAATTTGAGTAATCATTATGAGAACCCGAAAAGCGTGTATTGGAATATTAAATCCTTCAGGGATCTTCAAATAATTATGACTATCAAATGAGTCATACAAAAAAGTTGTAGCAACATTCATCCTCTGAGAATTGAGCTAACATGTGCTACAAGGCAATTAAGTACTGAAAAGTACTCGCATCCACCCTTGAGCAACATATCGAGTTTTGCATCTCACAATTTCACCATTCCCATTTATGGTTGTTTGTTAGTTAGTATATAAGAGTACTTATATGCATCACATCCATTTTTTATATTATGATAAATAGTTCTTTTTATTTAAAAAAAACTATATACAGATTTATAAATTTATATTAAAGATGTAAACAGATAACGTATAAAATAAAACTTATATTGTAAAAAGAATATCATTTCATTCTACAAACATAATTCCTTTTTTTTTTTAATTTTCAAACACTTCTAAAAAATGGCTGCAAATCAAACTTTATTTGGCTATAATGCTACTGCATGTCGTACAAAGTGAATCCAAGAAGAAAACATATTCACCAAACAGTTAATAGTTAATAATAAACAAATGGAACTATAGAATGGTTATAACCCTCTTTTCCTTCTTTTCACTCTGTTTAAACAAATTGTGATGTTATTTTGTTCATTTTGTTCACACACTTATGTTGAGATCCTAAGTTCTAGAAGAAGAGACAATTAAAATAATTGGAGTATTGGTGAGAGAAATAAGTACTTTAATAGGAAAGGCGATAAAATATCCAAATTTCAAAAATAAAGAAAAGAGAAAAAAAAAGAGGGGGAATTTTATTTCAATAATCCATTAGTTTATTTTGCAGATTTAGATTTGAGGACAAATCTTCCTGAAGATTCTCAATTTTCCCAAAAGGGACACCTCCCTTGGGTACTATATTGTGGTCAATAGCAAAATGTACAATGTTTTCCTAATTTGTATTTCTCAAATATTTAAGAAATCAAAATGATAGGACCATATTTTGCTATAACACTGTCTTGTGTGTTTTTCAAGGTTTAAAGTCATTTGTTTGTTTTTGGGAGAGGCAGATAAGTACAAGTCCTACTTTCAATAATTTTGTTGAACATCCCACGGTTATTAAAGACTACTGCATCTAGTTCACCATAATGGTATTTTGCGCTAGTTAAGGCGACTGGCGCCCCGCATGGTCGCCACACTGATTGAGTGAAAGGGACATAGTTGGTGAAAACGCTGATGATGGGGTTTCAACCCCACTCCCTCCCCCTTTAACAACTAATACAGTAATTACTAGCCACTTTGCCTATCTAAAAAAAAGGCAGCAAAATTAAAGGTTAGGTTAACCTACTCATGTACTATCTTTCTGGTTGGGTTCTAAATGAGTTGGAACCGTAGTTAGTTTCGGACGAGATTGTTTTTAACTCTTTATTTTTTGATTTTTGATCTAGTTGAGTTTTTGTCTTTAGTAGATGTCATTCAATGTGTCTTGAGTAGTACGATGTGTCTTCAATTATTTTTGTAATTGTACGCATTAAAAATCATGTTTTTACTTCCTTTACCAGAAAGGTGATCGTCAAATGTGCTTTTATCATAAATTAATAATGTTTTACAACCTTTATCAGAAAGAACCATCTCATAATAACACCGCCATATGGTTTTGACTAAGGTTGTGTTTTTTTTCTACTTAGATTAAATGGCAAATAAACACCACACACACTACAACCAATGACGGATACATAATATTGGATATGGGGGCAATTGCCCCCACCAACAAAAAAAAAATTATATACAAACCCATAATAGTCTTTTATTTGCCCCCATTAAAAATTGGCTTTGACCCCATTAATATCTCTTTACCCAAACACGTAAGTCCAACTCACTTTAATTAACATAATTCTAAGTAAAAAATAGACTTTGTTTCTATGACTATAATGGTTGAAAGATGTTTATTTTCAATGAGTTTTGTGAAGAATGGACGTGCAATTAGAAGAGATCGATAGTTGAATAATTATTTGCTTATATATATACTAAGAGAGATGTTTTTATACTATTAACAATAAAAATATCATACAATAGTTTTAGAATATAAAAGAGTCACAATTTTTTTATGACAAAATTTACCTTGGATGCCCTGCTTGTATTAAAATTATCATGATTGACGTGAACTAGACTTTAGAGTCCACAGGCTTTTATACCATATGCTATTACACGTTGTTTCTAATAAAATAATTAAATTAATATTCAAACAAATAAATCAAATAAAATAAAAACTATTTTTATTTAATCAATGTCTTAGGTTCGAATCCAATCTTTGATATGTAGTAATGTTAAACTTCTTAAGAGAGAATTTTGCCGTCCATTGTGGTCCTACCCGACTCAACACATTAGTCTTTTCTTTGGTTACATAAAAATTTGGTGTAAGGTGATGACGCCCCAATCCAAAGCAGGAAAGAACTTTGGGCTCCTTAACCACTTACGAAAATAATTATATTTACCCCACTCCAAAGAAACTAATAGAGAGTTGAACCCAAAACCTCTCGTATACAACTCCCTCCATTAGGCCAATCCTTTGGGCAGAGTCTAGCTAAGCTGCTAAAGTGTGTTTTGATACCACAATAGATAGAGCTAGTAGACAAAACTCCCTACGTGTTAATGTGGTTCTTTTGAAAAGAATATACTCTTTTGTGTGTGGGGTTAAAAGAATATATTCTCATGCGGCTTGTTGCACTACGAATAAAACAGACAAAAATTTCTTGTTCAAAGTTTTCTTTACTTGAATGCTTTTGGTTCAATGGTAAAGTGAAGAGTTTGTGTTTAACATTTATGTGCATTTGGTATTCTATTTGTTTTTGAACTACTGTCATCAAACCAGCTAGTTCAATTAGGCAAAAACAGAAAACCCAAAAAGTGTGTATTGGAATATTAAATCCTTCAGGGATATTCAAATAATTATGACTATCAAATCTTTTCCAAATATTTTCATAAAACTATATGGACAAGTGATGTCATTTTTCTATCACTCCTTTAGAATATGTGTTTAAATTATGTTATCTCATGGAGGGAGGGATTGATTCAATTTGAGTAATCATTATGAGAACCCGAAAAGTGTGTATTGGAATATTAAATCCTTCAGGGATCTTCAAATAATTATGACTATCAAATGAGTCATACAAAAAAGTTGTAGCAACATTCATCTTCTGAGAATTGAGCTAACATGTGCTACAAGGCAATTAAGTACTGAAAAGTACTCGCATCAACCCTTGAGCAACATATCGAGTTTTGCATCTCACAATTTGACCATTCCCATTTTGTATTTATGGTTGTTTGTTAGTTAGTATATAAGAGTACTTATATGCATCACATCCATTTTTTATAAATTTATATTAAAGATGTAAACAGATAACGTATAAAATAAAACTTATCTTATTATATTGTAAACAGAATATCATTTCATTCTACAAACATAATTTCTTTTTTTTTTAATTTTCAAACACTTCTAAAAAATGGCTGCAAATCAAACGTTATTTAGCTATAATGCTACTGCATGTCGTACAAAGTGAATCCAAGAAGAAAACATATTCACCAAACAGTTAATAGTTAATAATAAACAAATGGAACTATATAATGGTTATAACCCTCTTTTCCTTCTTTTCACTCTATTTAAACAAATTGTGATGTTATTTTGTTCACACACTTATGTTGAAATCCTAAGTTCTAGAAGAAGAGGCAATTAAAATAATGGGAGTATTGGTGAGAGAAATAAGTACTTTAATAGGAAAGGGGATAAAATATCCAAATTTCAAAAATAAAGAAAAGAGAAAAAAAATGAGGGGGAATTTTATTTAAATAATCCATTAGTTTATTTTGCAGATTTAGATTTTAGGACAAATCTTCCTGAAGAAAGGAATAATGATGAGATCCTAAGTTCCCTAAGCATGTGGAAGAAGTCCTACAAAGAAAAATAAAAATATTCAACTCCTAACCTTGGGATAACCAATATTTTCTATTTTATTTTTAATTTTAGTATTTTTTTTAACATAATAATTATAGGTGTCTTTTTGTCTTTCCTAAGTTAATTAGTTTTTTGGATTTTAAAGTCTTGTTAAGTCATTATGATGAGTGGAGTTTTGATGAGGACATGGAGTCAACAAACTTGCTAATCAAGAAAGGCGGTCAGAGCAACAAAGGAATTACAAGATCCAAGTCATTTATGGCGCATTCAATGCCAATTAGTTTATTTTCATTAAAATTAGGATTTGATATTTATTAGTATATTTTGATTTCTAGGACTTCAAATCAGTCAATTGGGTCTGAGATTCTTTTGGACTTGGACCCGAGGTTCCCTATATATATGGTAATTCATTTGATGAATAAACAAGTTGAATTTTGAGTAAAATTTCAGAGACGTGTCTCTTTGGTTCTTCGTGAGTCGTTATTCGAGTTTATCAGTTTGTCGTGGCGCTCATGCCGACATATCAACCGGAACCTTCTGCCATCAAATTGGGAGGGAAATAACGCATCTTTCATTGTCTTAATTAATAAAATGAGCCTTAAATCCACTAGGAAACCTTTCTAGAGTCACAAAGGAGATTCATACCCTTGCATTCAAATGAATATTAATGCATATAGTCTTTTATCAAAAAAAATTAAAAATTAAAAAGTCAAAAATCAAAATCATTATTTACCGCAAGTTTTTTAGAAACCATACCTCGTGCATTTTTCTTTGCATTACAAAAAAAAAACAACAAATAAACATCTTATGTTGCGTACATTTTTATGGCCACCAGGGAGTTAAAATCTTTATTTTAGAGAGAAGCCATGCATGCTAAAATCAAATTCAATGCTTTATTATTATTTTTTATCTTTTTTTATAGGTAAAGTGGTTACTAAGTAGTGTGTTAGTTGTTAGAGAGGAGGAGGGAGCAAGGTTCGAACCCGTACACATACATTTTTCCACCTACAATGTGTCTTTAACTCAACCACGTGAGTTACCCACCCTTCTGGGATTTTTTTTTTTATCTATTTAACTGTAATTTTCTTTTAAATATACATATATAGATGTGTTTGTGCTAAAGTATAAATCGGTGAGTTAGATTTTTAGTCTTTGTTTTGAAATTGCCAATTTGCTAACCCAGAAATCAAGATGTCATGTGTGAGGAATCATCTAATTAATTAGTTTTAGATCAATATATGAACTAAACTATCATACAATGAATTCTCGTAAGTTTGGTCGATCAAGAGAGTCTACTTAAGATTTATTAATTTATATGTTGGATGCAGCTTGAAAAGAGCCATCGAGTTGTCCCAAAACTAGTATAGAAAGTGGCATGTCAACAATAAAAGAAATCACACAACAAAACCCATGACTTAAAAGATTCAAAAAATTGGCAACAAACAATCGCACAACCTATCTAATAATACCTTTGAGGCAAAGCAGTGTGATATTCATTCCTACTACCCACCATCCAGTGAAACACACCATCAAAAAAAAATATTGAGTAAGAGGATCGGAAAAGAGACCCCTAAGATTAACACGGCCCCTAAAATAGTGCATTGACGGAGTAAAATGTGGAGACTAAAAGTGAGTAGAAATTTTTATTGAGACTAAAACCACAATTTGTAAAATTTTTAAGGACAAAAATATATTTAACCCTTTAGACTTAACATTGTAGAAAACAAATATTATAATTATTTTTAAAAGTAATAATTTGCTTAATGTTGTAAATACAATATATCTCTTTAAATCTTCTTAATATTATTGTAAAAATTAAAATAGAGAATGTATTTGTTTACTATTATTATTTTCTAAATTCCATTTTATATTAAATTTCATTAACTTCACTTTTATTTTTAGTTTCATATTAGTTTTAATTATGAATTATTAATTAGCAATGAAAATAAGGAAGAGTAGTAACTCTTTATTTACTATCATTTATCTTTCACCATCCAATTTAAGAGTACCCCAATAATGAAAAATGGTACCCCAAAAAGTACAAGTAAGCACGTAAAAAAACATGACATTTGTGCTTGCTAAAAACATAACATTTGTGCTTGCTAACTATAACAAATTAAAGGTTACAAAAAGAGCAAAATAAAATCACATGATCCACCTACTATCCTTCGATAAGAACAAAATGAGAAAATTGTTGCATCAAACCACTGTACACTCCTCTATAAATAGTATTTTATTGGGTGTTGTTCTATAGATAAGTTTCTGCCTCTCTCTAGAAAATAGACTTTAAGTTAGCTTTTAAACATTTGAGTTTGTGTGTTTCAAAACATGGTATGTTACGATTAAATGGCAATAGTGTAGTGTTTCTTGTTTTATTTCTCAATGTGCTAATTTTATTTTTATTTTTCTTTTCAGAAAACAAAAGAGGTGAAGAGATATGCCATCACAAAGATTAGTGCAAAAATTCAAAGTAAAAAGGCATTGGAGGAGTTTATCGAATTGGAAAAGATCTCAGAGTGAAAAGAAGAAAGAGATGGATAATCTTGAAGAACAAGTACAAAAGTTGACCAAGGAGAAAAAGGAGAAGGAGAAGGAGAAGAAGAAGGAGAAGGAGAAGGATTTAGCCGCTTAGGAGAGGAGTGTTCATTGTAGTTTGAATAAGGTCCATTAGATAGTAGGACCATTAGATAGTAAGGTTTATGAGTTAATTAGTATTTAAGGTTGGACCATTAGATAGTAAGGTCTATTAGTTAATTAGTATTTAAGGTAGATGGATGGTGGACTAAGTTGTAACAAACTCTTCTAATTAGTAATATTTTACTACTTTCAATATAATACATTACATAGGGTTTCTAATATTCTAATATATCTATTTATTTAAATAAACTACAATTTTAATATATCTTAATAAACTGACTGAATGCAACCCTCTGTCCTTATTTTTAGATTTTTAATTTATATTCTATAAAATCAGATTTTTTAATCAAAAATTAAAATTTAAAATATTTTTTGTCAAAATTAATTAAATGCTATTTACAATAGAATCAATACACCTCTTGTAACCAAAACAGATTCAATAGACCTCCAAAACAACAATAGTTTGTTTCTCAACAAATGTTGAGAAGTCATGGGAATGTCCAAACAAAATTTAATCGATAGTGGAAGGACTCGAGAATTTTCAAACAAAATCAATTGACCATTTAATATAGTCCAATAAATCCATTTAAAAGGACAAACTTTACTAGAATTGCATCATTTGATAGAAGAACATGAATTTAAATAGTGTTGATTTATGAATCCTACTTGTAGAGTGTCTCTACAACATTTCCTTCCTTAGATATCACAAACTTGCTCTAGTTCTCTGAGTCAAGAAGGGGCTAAACATTGAATACAACATGTCAAATACCATAAATGGCACATTGATGAAAATCTGAAAACAAACAAAAAAGTTAAATCCAATATACAAAAAAGACATTTCTTTTTTGAAATAAAAACAACAAAACCACAGAACAATGTCTTTAAGGTACCTTACGAGCATCCATTTCAGGATAATTATCTTGAAATAATGAAAGGATCTGATTTGAAGCACCTCTAAGCTCTCTCTTAGGCATAATTTTTAAGATCAAGAATTTGAATCAAAGAATTAACACCACAAAGTTTAAAACTAAGAATCTTAATACCTCTCTCAAGAACTTGAACTCTCCACCTTAAAACCTTCTTCATTTTCTCATCATCACCAAAAATCCTCTCATACATTTCCTTATCTTTAAAAACTCCATAATCATTATAACAAACAGGATGTCCTTCTCTATCATAACCATGGTGTATAAGCTACAACACCTTCAAGTTCCTTAAATCCTAAATCTTCATCAACAACATTGTCAGCACCAAATTCCTTCCTCCAAAGAAGACATTTCTCGTAACACAAATTGTACCCAAATGGCGAATGAAGGAGAAGTAAGCGTAGAATCAGCGCCGACGAGTAGTGTGACAGAAGCTTTGAAGCGTGAGCACTTACTTTTATATGAAAAGTTGACATATAAGTGAAAAATATGAATTAGAAATAATGTAGATAAATAAGATAACCCTTCTGTTATGGAGTAAAAGTCCACTTGCTTTTGATCTTTGCCAACCGACACCAAATAGGAATGCAGGCGAATGTAGGAGTTCTTTAAGAATTATTCTAACCGGTTAAAATTAATCCAATATCATAATGCTATTAATGAAGTTCCAAAAACTTAGGTTGCAAAATCTAACCAAGCAAGGCTACAATACAATCAATTCAATCTCAAAGAAACATGCAAGCATAGCTTTTCCATAGAGACCCCCTCGCTAAAGCTATTAGTAGAAAGATAGTCAAAGCTCATCAAATTCTCAAATCCCATTGTTATCTCATGGAGGGAGGGATTGATTCAATTTGAGTAATCATTATGAGAATCCGAAAAGTGTGTATTGGAATATTAAATCCTTCAGGGATATTCAATTAATTATGACTATCAAATGAGGGATAGGAAATTCTTTTCCAAATATTTTCATAAAACTATATGGACAAGTGATGTCATTTTTCTATCCCTACTTTAGAATATGTGTTTAAATTATGTTATCTCATGGAGGGAGTGATTGATTCAATTTGAGTAATCATTATGAGAACCCGAAAACTGTGTATTGGAAAATTAAATCCTTCAGGGATATTCAAATAATTATGACTATCAAATGAGAGATAAGAAATTCTTTTCCAAATATTTTCATAAAACTATTTGGACAAGTGATGTCATTTTTCTATCCCTCCTTTAGAATATGTGTTTAAATTATGTTATCTCATGGAGGGAGGGATTGATTCAATTTGAGTAATCATTATGAGAACCCGAAAAGTGTGTATTGGAATATTAAATCCTTCAGGGATCTTCAAATAATTATGACTATCAAATGAGTCATACAAAAAAGTTGTAGCAACTCATGTCCACCTCTTCTATAAGGGTATCCCTGTAGATAAAATGCAGCAGAGCCTGTAAAAGTAAGAGGAAAATCAGAACACCTATCCTCCCTAGTTGTATTTTTTCTCTTTTCTCCTATGTGTGTGGATCCTTTCCTGCTAAAATTAAGAAAGAAAATTATGCACAGGTATCAGATATAAAATCCCCCAAAAGATTAAAAGCAAATATAGAAGGAAAGATCAAAAGTAAGTGATCTCCTCCTCAAAGTAGATTGCTAATAGGAATATATATCTTTTCACACCTAATTGAACTAATTGTCCAAACTAAAATTACACAGGTTTAACTTGGCATATTCTTTCATATATATGTTACTAACCTGTACCATATATAATTGAATCTTTAAGTTGTAATTAGCCTTTATTTAACTAATCTGCAACATAATTATAGAAATCAAGTTATAAAGGGTCTATATCATCAGCTCTATTTAATGGCAATTTACAATTGAAATAACCTGAAGAGAAGAGTTAGGCTCCCAAAAAAAAGCATCAGGTTTTAAGGAAGCTCACAGAAGAAAAAGCCAAAACTCACTTGAATCAGCACACAAATATCGCCAAGAGCTTGCTTACGCATCAACTGAACATATATATGGATCACTAATTCATTTTGTTAGTTGATCATCAGTAGATCACTTGAAGCATCAATGAATTTTTTTTCCACACTGCTGTATGTATCCGAGAAAAATAGACACATTAGCATAACGGGTTAAGAAACCATTGACAGAGATAAAAGTCAAGTCGTTTATTAGACACTAATTCTAGACAAACTTCATTACAATAAGAATCAAAATTATCCTCTTCCAAAGCACGTAAATAAAGGCCTAGCTTGTGATGATGAATATGGACACACGCTTAAGAGCTACTATATCGAACCTTAAGAAATGCGTAAAAGCTCTCAATTTTATTACTATATCGACATCTTCTATTAATTTACAGTTGCCACTTGCAAATTATATTTAGGTCCTAGAAAGGTGGAGCACAACAACACAATAATACCTACCCATTCTACCAAACTATTCTCCATGAAAGTTTGATCTTTATCAATCAAGGTCGCCCAGCTTATTAGCTCAAGTACTCCATAGGAGAAAACATCAGATTTGTCAGTAAGTTTTCCACTGGATGCATATTCTGGAGCAAGATACCTGTAATGTAAGCATCAATTGAGAGAGAGAGAGAGCCAAACGGCAAAATCTACTCTTGGTTTCCATATCAGCTGTTATTGGTAGTAATATAACTAAGGATGTTCTCTCCTAACACCTAAAGACTCAAGTGTCCAAAACCACCATATGGGCGATTTCATTCCTCTAAAGCATTAATCCAATCTACCAATAATGATACAAAAAAACTTATTTTCATTGGGATATCCAAAGTTTTTGAGAAGATAGAAAGAAATATGTTCATACCCAAAAGTCCCCATCACTCTGTAGAAACATGAGCATTGACATCGTAACTCAAGCAATCTTTGCAAGACCAAAATCTGCAACCCGCCAACATAAAACAATTCATACTAAATTAAACTAAAATTCACACTTTATCAACTTTTGCAAATGCTAATAAATAACTATGATCAGCAGGAAGGCACGTGAAAATAACATACCATTGCTTCAAACTTAAAATAACATACCATTGCTTCAAACTTGAAATCAGCAGGAAGACTTAACATACCATTGCTTCACACTTTATTAAACTAAAATTCACACTTTATCAACTTTGAACATTATAAAAACCACAAAGTAACCAAAACATATTTCAACACTCCAATGGCTAACCAATAATTAGTTACAAACTATATTTGGTTTGATAGATAAGAAATGTTGAGATTAAACTAAAAGCCTTCATCAAATCAAATCATATCAATCAGTTCCAATAACATGAATAGAACTAAACAAACATGATGTTAAGCACATTGAAAACCTCGAAAATCGCACACCATAAAAATCATCAAGAGGAACACCGTGCTCCACAATAAACTAACACGTAAGTCGCTTAATTTGTTTTCTCGATTCAAATCATACAAGTAGAGATTTAAATAGAAAAATCATAATATCTAGACTAATGTCAAGATAAATCAAATAGAAGAGATATAAATTAGGAGTTGTGGTTTTTGATTAAAGCAAATCAAGAAAGAGAAAGTCAGTTTTTGATTCAACCAAAATTTGGGTGTTTTCTATCAAGTACAAGTAAAGTAGACTAAAAATAATTACCTTTAAGAAGAAGATTAGAGGAGAGGCGTGGAGAGATGGAGAATGGAAGAAAAGTCGTTGGTTTCATGGTTTGAGAGAAGGAAGGATTTGAGGCTTCGAGGCGCTGAGTGAGGATAAGATGAAGAAGAACGATGGACTGGTAGAGTGGTGGAGTAGTGGAGGGAGAAGATGGAGGAGGAAGATGAAGGAGAGGGTTTTCGTTGCGCAGTGAGAGAGAGAACCGTACGTCGAGGGTTTTCATTGCGCAGTGAAATGAGAGAAAGAAGGTAGTGAACAAAATGTTTAGGTTTTTCAATATCAGTTTCAATAAGAGCCGATATGGATAATGTAAATTAGAGTTTCCATATCGGTTAGAGCCTGAACCGATATAAAAAATGTGGTCATAATTTCAAAAATGCCACCGCCTCTTTTTTCATATCGATTATTGTGTGAACCGTTATTAATTGCTGATGTAAAATCCATATTTTCCACTAGTGTTATCTTATTATATTGTAAAAAGAATATCATTTCATTCTACAAATATAATTTTTTTTTTTAATTTTCAAACACTTCTAAAAAATGGCTGCAAATCAAACTTTATTTGGCTATAATGCTACTGCATGTGTCGTACAAAGTGAATCCAACAAGAAAACATATTCACCAAACAGTTAATAGTTAATAATAAACAAATGGAACTATAGAATGGTTATAACCCTCTTTTCCTTCTTTTCACTCTGTTTAAACAAATTGTGATGTCATTTTGTTCATTTTGTTCACACACTTATGTTGAGATCCTAAGTTCTAGAAGAAGAGGCAATTAAAATAATGGGAGTATTGGTGAGAGAAATAAGTACTTTAATAGGAAAGGAGATAAAATATCCAAATTTCAAAAATAAAGAAAAAAGAAAAAAAAAGAGGGGGAATTTTATTTCAATAATCCATTAGTTTATTTTGCAGATTTAGATTTGAGGACAAATCTTCCTGAAGAAAGGAAGAATGATGAGATCCTAAGTTCCCTAAGCATGTGGAAGGAGTCCTACAAAGAAATATAAAAATATTCAACTCCTAACCATGGGATAACCAATATTTTCTATTTTATTTTTAATTTTAGTATTTTATTTTATAACATAATAATTATAGGTGTCTTTTGGTCTTTCCTAAGTTAGTTTTTGGATTTTATAGTCTTGTTAAGTCATTATGATGAGCAAAAAGGAGTTTTGATGAGGACATGGAGTCAACAAACTTGCTAATCAAGAAAGGCGGTCAGAGCAACAAAGGAATTACAAGATCCAAGTCATTTATGGCGTATTCAATGCCAATTAGTTTATTTTCATTAAAATTAGGATTCGATATTTATTAGTATATTTTGATTTCTAGGACTTCAAATCAGTCAATTGGGTCCGAGATTCTTTTGGACTTGGACCCGAGGTTCCCTATATATATGGTAATTCATTTGATGAATAAACAAGTTGAATTTTGAGTAAAATTTCAGAGACGTGTCTCTTTGGTTCTTCGTGAGTCGTTATTCGAGTTTATCGCTTGTCGTGGCGCCATGCCGACATATCAACCTAACCTCCCCGCCATCAAATTGGGAGGGAAATAACGATCTTTCATTGTCTTAATTAATAAAATGAGCCTTAAATCCACTCCATAGGAAACCTTTCTAGAGTCACAAAGGAGATTCATACCCTTGCATTCAAACGAATATTAATGCATATATTCTTTTATCCAAAAAAATTAAAAATTAAAAAGTCAAAAATCAAAATCATTATTTACCGCAAGTTTTTTAGAAACCATACCTCGTGCATTTTTCTTTGCATTACAAAAAAAACAACAAATAAACATCTTATGTTGCGTACATTTTTATGGCCGCCAAGGAGTTAAAATCTTTATTTTAGAGTGAAGCCATGCATGCTAAAATCAAATTAAATGCTTTATTATTATTTTTTTATCTTTTTTTATAGGTAAAGTGGTTACTAATTAGTGTGTTAGTTGTTAGACGGGAGGAGGGAGCAAGGTTCGAACCCGTACGCATACATTTTTCCACCAACGATGTGTCTTTAACTCAACCACGTGAGTTACCCAAATTTTCCGGGATTTATTTATTTTTTTATCTATTTAACTGTAATTTTCTTTTAAATATACATATATAGATGTGTTTGTGCTAAAGTATGAATCGTGAGTTAGATTTTTAGTCTTTGTTTTGAAATTGCCAATTTGCTAACCTGTAAATCAAGATGTCATGTGTGAGGAATCATCTAATTAATTAGTTTTAGATCAATATATGAACTAAACTATCATACAATGAATTCCCACAAGTTTTGCTGATCAGTAGATTCTACTTAAGCTTTATTAATTTATAGGCAAAATAGCATCCGGGGTCCTTTAACTTATTTTCCATTTTCGCTTAGGTCCCTTATCTTTAAAAGTTAACGTTAGGTCCCTTTAACTTTTAAAAACGTGTCATCGTAGTCCCATTTAACGCTTTTAAACTAACAACAATCGACTTAAACGTTAGCTTTTAACGTTAAATGGAACTACGATGAAACATTTTTAAAAGTTAGGGACTTAAACGTTAGCTTTTAACGTTAAATGGGACTACGATGAAACGCTTTTAAAAGTTAATGGACCTAAGCTTAAAATGGAAAATAATTTAAGGGTCCCCTGATGCTATTTTGCCATTATATGTTGGATGCGCTTTGAAAAGAGCCACCGAGTTGTCCCAAAACTAGTATAGAAAGTGGCATGTCAACAATAAAAGAAATCACACAACAAAACCCATGACTTAAAAGATTCAAAAAATTGGCAACTAAACAACCGCACAACCTATCTAATAATACCTTTGAGGTAGTGTGTGATATTCATCCCTACTCACCCACCATCCAGTGAAACACAATCGTCGAAAAACATATTGAGTAAGAGGATCGGAAAAGAGACCTCTAACAAGGCCCCTAAAATAGTGCACATGAGTAAAATGTGGAGACTAAAAGTGAGTAGAAAATTTTTTTGAGACTAAAACCACAATTTGTAAAATTTTTAAGGACAAAAATATATTTAACCCTTTAGACTTAACATTGTAGAAAACAAATATTATAATTATTTTTAAAAGTAATAATTTTGTTTAATGTTGTAAATACAATATATCTCTTTTTAAATCTTCTTAATATTATTGTAAAAATTAAAATAGAGAATGTATTTGTTTACTATTATTATTTTCTAAATTCCATTTTATATTAAATTTCATTAACTTCACTTTTATTTTTAGTTTCATATTAGTTTTAATTATGAATTATTAATTAGCAATGAAAATAAGGAAGAGTAGTAACTTTTATTTACAATCATTTATCTTTCACCATCCAATTTAAGAGTACCCCAATAATGAAAAAATGGTACCCCAAAAAGAACAAGTAAGCAAAGAAAAAACATGACATTTGTGCTTGCTAAAAACATAACATTTGTGCTTGCTAACTATAACAAATTAAAGGTTACAAAAAGAGCAACCAAAATCACATGATACACCTACTATCCTTCGATAAGAACAAAATGAGAAAATTGTTGCATCAAACCACGGTACACTCCTCTATAAATAGTATTTTATTGGGTGTTGTTCTATAGATAAGTTTCTGGCCCTCTCTAGAAAATAGATTTTTAAGTTAGCTTTTAAACATTTGAGTGTGTGTGTTTCAAAGCATGGTATGTTACGATTAAATGGCAATAGTGTAGTGTTTCTTGTTTTATTTCTCAATGTGCTAATTTATTTTTATTTTTCTTTACAGAAAACAAAAGAGGTGAAGAGATATGCCATCACAACATTAGTGCAAAAATTCAAAGTAAAAAGGCATTGGAGGAGTTTATCGAATTGGAAAAGATCTCAGAGAAAAGAAGAAAGAGGTGGATAATCTTGAAGAACAGGTACAAAAGTTGACCAAGGAGAAAAAGGAGAAGGAGAAGGAGAAGAAGAAGGAGAAGGAGAAGGATTTAGCCGCTTAGAGAGGAGTGTTCATTGTAGTTTGAATAAGGTCCATTAGATAGTAGGACTATTAGATAGTAAGGTCTATTAGTTAATTAGTATTTAAGGTTGACCATTAGATAGTAAGGTCTATTAGTTAATTAGTATTTAAGGTAGATGGATGGTGAACTAAGTTGTAAATAAACTCTTCTAGTTAGTAATATTTTACTACTTTCAATATAATACATTACATAGGGTTTCTAATATTCTAATATATCTATTTATTTAAATAAACTACAATTTTAATATATCTTAATAAACTCGATCAATGCAAACTCCTCTGTTCTTATTTTTAGATTTTTAATTTATATTCTATAAAATCAGATTTTTTAATCAAAAATTAAAATTTAAAATATTTTTTGTCAAAATTAATTAAATGCTATTTACAATAGAATCAATACACCTCTTGTAACCAAAACAGATTCAATAGACCTCCAAAACAACAATAGTTTGTTTCTCAACAAATGTTGAGAAGTCATGGGAATGTCCAAACAAAATTTAATCGATAGTGGAAGGACTCGAGAATTTTCAAACAAAATCAATTGACCATTTAATATATATAGTCCAATAAATCCATTTAAAAGGACAAACTTTACTAGAATTGCATCATTTGATAGAAGAACATGAATTAAAATAGTGTTGATTTATGAATCCTACTTGTAGAGTGTCTCTACAACATTTCCTTCCTTAGATATCACAAACTTGCTCTAGTTCTCTCGAGTCAAGAAGGGGCTAAACATTGAATACAACATGTCAAATACCATAAATGGCACATTGATGAAAATCAAAACAAACAAAAAGTTAATCCAATATACAAAAAGACATTTCTTTTTGAAATAAAAACAACAAAACCACAGAACAATGTCTTTAAGGTACCTTACGAGCATCCATTTCGTGATAGTTATCTTGAAATAATGAAAGGATCTCGATTTGAAGCACCTCTAAGCTCTCTCTTAGGCATAGCTTTAAGATCAAGAATTTGAATCAAAGAATTAACACCACCAGTTTAAAACTAAGAATCTTAATACCTCTCTCAAGAACTTGAACTCTCCACCTTAAAACCTTCTTCATTTTCTCATCATCACCAAAAATCCTCTCATACATTTCTTATCTTTTAAAACTCCATAATCATTATAACAAACAGGATGTCCTTCTCTATCATAACCATGGTGTATAAGCTACAACACCTTCAAGTTCCTTAAATCCTAAATCTCATCATCAACAACATTGTCAAGACCAAATTCCTTCCTCCAAAGAAGACATTTCTCAGAATACGATTGTACCCAAATGGCGAATGAAGGAGAAGTAAGCATAGAATCAATACACGATTTAGTAGTGTGACGTAAGCTTTGAAGCGTGAGCACTTACTTTTATATGAAAAATTGACAGATAAGTGAAAAAGATGAATTAGAAATAATGTAGATAAATAAGATAACCCTTCACATATGGAGTAAAAGTCCACTTGCTTTTGATCTTGCCAACCGACACCAAATCGTAATGCAAAGTAATGTAGGAGTTCATTAAGAATTATTCTAACCGGTTAAAATTAATCCAATATCATAGTGCTATTAATGAAGTTCCAAAAACTTAGGTTGCAAAATCTAACCAAGCAAGGCTACAATACAATCAATTCAATCTCAAAGAAACATGTTTCCATAGAGACCCCTCTATTAGTAGAAAGATAGTAAAGCATATTAGTAGAAAGATAGTCAAAGCTCATCAAATTCTCAAATCCCATTGTTATCTCATGGAGGGAGGGATTGATTCAATTTGAGTAATCATTATGAGAACCCGAAAAGTGTGTATTGGAATATTAAATCCTTCAGGGATATTCAAATAATTATGACTATCAAATGAGAGATAGGAAATTCTTTTCCAAATATTTTCATAAAACTATTTTGGCAAGTGATGTCATTTTTCTATCCCCCCTTTTAGAATATGTGTTTAAATTATGTTATCTCATGGAGGGAGGGATTGATTCAATTTGAGTAATCATTATGAGAACCCGAAAAGTGTGTATTGGAATATTAAATCCTTCAGGTATCTTCAAATAATTATGACTATTTAATGAGTCATACAAAAAAGTTGTAGCAACATTCATCTTCTTAGAATTGAGCTAACATGTGCTACAAGGCAATTAACATCAAACGCATCATGCATCCACCCTTGAGCAACATATCGAGTTTTGCATCTCACAATTTCACCATTCCCATTTTGTATTTATGGTTGTTTGTTAGTTAGTATATAAGAGTACTTATATGCATCACATCCATTTTTTATATTATGATAAATAGTTCTTTTTATTTAAAAAAAAACTATATACAGATTTATAAATTTAGATTAAAGATGTAAACAGATAACGTATAAATAAAACTTATCTTATTATATTGTAAACAGAATATCATTTCATTCTACAAACAAACATAATTTTTTTTTTTTTTTAATTTTCAAACACTTCTAAAAATGGCTCAAATCAAACGTTATTTGGCTATAATGCTACTGCATGTCGTACAAAGTGAATCCAAGAAGAAAACATATTCACCAAACAGTTAATAGTTAATAATAAACAAATGGAACTATAGAATGCTTATAACCCTCTTTTCCTTCTTTTCACTCTGTTTAAACAAATTGTGATGTTATTTTGTTCACACACTTATGTTGAGATCCTAAGTTCTAGAAGAAGAGGCAATTAAAATAATGGGAGTATTGGTGAGAGAAATAAGTACATTAATAGGAAAGGGGATAAAATATCCAAATTTCAAAAATAAAGAAAAGAGAAAAAAAAGAGGGGGGATTTTATTTCAATAATCCATTAGTTTATTTTGCTGATTTAGATTTGAGGACAAATCTTCCTGAAGAAAGGAAGAATGATGAGATCCTAAGTTTCCTAAGCATGTGGAAGGAGTCCTACAAAGAAATATAAAAATATTCAACTCCTAACCATGGATAACCAATATTTTCTATTTTATTTTTAATTTTAGTATTTTATTTTAACATAATAATTATAGGTGTCTTTAGTCTTTCCTAAGTTAGTTTTTGGATTTTAAAGTCTTGTTAAGTCATTATGATGAGCAATGGAGTTTTGATGAGGACATGGAGTCAACAAACTTGCTAATCAAGAAAGGCGGTCAGAGCAACAAAGGAATTACAAGATCCAAGTCATTTATGGCGCATTCAATGCCAATTAGTTTATTTTCATTAAAATTAGGATTTGATATTTATTAGTATATTTTGATTTCTAGGACTTCAAATCAGCCAATTGGGTCCGAGATTCTTTTGGACTTGGACCCGAGGTTCCCTATATATATGGTAATTCATTTGATGAATAAACAAGTTGAATTTTGAGTAAAATTTCAGAGACGTGTCTCTTTGGTTCTTCGTGAGTCGTTATTCGAGCTTATCGCTTGTTGTGGCGCCATGCCGACATATCAACCGGAACCTCCCGCTTCAAATTGGGAGGAAATAACGATCTTTCATTGTCTTAATTAATAAAATGAGCCTTAAATCCACTCCATAGGAAACCTTTCTAGAGTCACAAAGGAGATTCATACCCTTGCATTCAAACAAATATTAATGCATATAGTCTTTTATCCAAAAAAAATTAAAAATTAAAAAGTCAAAAATCAAAATAATTATTTACCGCAAGTTTTTTAGAAACCATACCTCGTGCATTTTTCTTTGCATTACAAAAAAAAAAAAACAAATAAACATCTTATGTTATGTACATTTTTATGGCCACTGTGTGTGAGTTAAAATCTTTATTTTGGAGAGAAGCCATGCATGCTAAAATCAAATTCAATGCTTTATTTTTATTTTTTTATCTTTTTTATAGGTAAAGTGGTTACTAATTAGTGTGTTAGTTTTTAGAGGGGAGGAGGGAGCAAGGTTCGAACCCGTACGCATACATTTTTCCACCAATGATGTGTCTTTAACTCAACCACGTGAGTTACCCACCCTTCTGGGATTTATTTTATTTTTTTATCTATTTAACTGTAATTTTCTTTTAAATATACATATATAGATGTGTTTGTGCTAAAGTATGAATCGGTGAGTTAGATTTTTAGTCTTTGTTTTGAAATTGCCAATTTGCTAACCCAGAAATCAAGATGTCATGTGTGAGGAATCATCTAATTAGTTTTAGATCAATATATGAACTAAACTATCATACAATGAATTCTACAAGTTTACCGATCAAGAGATTCTACTTAAGCTTTATTAATTTATATGTTGGATGCTTTTGAAAAGAGCCACCGAGTTGTCCCAAAACTAGTATAGAAAGTGGCATGTCAACAATAAAAGAAATCACACAACAAAACCCATGACTTAATGTAACATCCCTAATTTCGTTAATTTCGAATTAAGAAATTAACGAGTGATTTATTACTCAAGTAGGTTGTAAATGAAGTCACGGATATGAGGTTGTTACGAAAGCAATTTATAATTGCTTGAGTATATAATTTAAATGCATTACTGAGTGGAAATTAGAACACTAAGGGTATTTTAGTCTTTATACCACTCACACTAAATGAGCTACAAGACCCAAAAGTATCCAAACACTCTCTCATTCCTCACTTGTGTGAAATAAAAAGAAGGAAAAGAAAGAAATAAAAGAAATAGAAAGAGAAAGAAAGGAAAGAGAGAGAAAGTGAGAAACAGAGAAAGAGAGAAACGAGAGACCGAGAGAGAAAGAGAGGAGAAGGTGGCGAAGGGAGAAGAGGAAGAAAGGGGGAGATCTCCCTAAATTCTTCACTTGGTAAGGGGCTTTTGGTACCAATCTCTCCCATTTTTCCTCCTCTTTCTAATGATGTAATTTTCATCCCCTAATTCCTACCCATTTTTGATTTGCCATTGTTGAAGCTTGGAGCTCAAATGGAGGTTTTGGTAACTTTGAAGTCTTATATTGAAGGTGGGAAGCTCAACAACTAGTTTGGGAGTGTGGGTACAGATTTCATTGTTGATTGGGTCGATTTAGGTCATAGGGAAAATGGAGGAGCTGCTGATTTTCGAATTGAGCCGCTTGAAGAGTGGGAACGAGTTCTGGCTTGAGTTCGTGGGATTTCTGAGCGTTCAACTTCGTGAAGTTTCGTAATTCATGATTTTCATCACGATTGGTGAGTTTTACTCGCTTAGGTTTTGTTTTATGTTGTGTTGATCGATTGATTTCGTGGTTGTCTAAATTACTCGCGCTTTCAGAAATTTTGAGTCGCTAAAAACACAATTTGGTCTCGAACTCATTGCTTTAGAAAATTTGGACACAGCCTTCTGCTTTCTTAGAACTGGACTGTTCTTGTTAGTCCAAAAATTATGTTTCGATTGTTATATTTATCTTGCAATGTCTATAGTTAGCTAAACCTCTCTTAGTTGGAATGTTCTAATCATTTAATGAGCTTTTAAGTAAGTATGATGCATGTATGTATGTTTGTACTTTAGTTCTTGCTTGATAATCTTTTCAAATACTTATTTTGAACTTGATCACTTAGAATAAGTAAGATTTGTAAATGACCGTAAATGGCTTACAATTAAGAACTCAAGAACTAATATGGGTGAGTGTTTTACATAAAGAAAACTTTGTGAAAACCATGCTAAGTCCTAGAGATAGGATAGTATAGTCCATAGGATAATTGTGGGTACTTAAAATACAAGAGTGAATTTATTTAAGCAAATTGATAATTGTTAGGAGGCAAGATAGGCATTGACAACCATTTCTTTACTACATAGAACAAGGATCATAAGAGCTGGTAATGATATCAAGAAAGTGACCGAAAGGCACATAGCTAATGCAACAACATTCAAGCAAAACAGATCACATACCGCATCAAACACTTATAAGTAAATTACTTGATGAAGACATTCCAACTAGCTTTTTCTCTTTACACTATCAACATTTTTACTTTGCTTTCTAACTTAGTTGTGATCATCAAACAAAATCCAAAATTATTTTGTTACTTAGTTACTTTACACTTTATTACTTTATATTGATTTTAAAAGTGAGTTTTTCAATCTCCGTGGGTTTTATCTTTTACTACTTGTTTTTGGACGTTGTATACTTGCACACAAGTGTATGTGATTTCCATGCACCAAGTTTTTGGCGCGCTGTTTCGGGATTGAAGTAAATTCTTTTAAAATTTCGATATATAGTAATTTAGTGTTGTATATAAATTTGGTTTTTAAAGTTTCACAACAAAAGTACATGGTACTTGGTATATGTACGTAACTGTAAAATGTAACACCGTAATATAGTTTAGATCCGTAAATAGAAAGAAGATTCGTGAGATTGCTAAGACTCTGCAGCAAAATCAACAAGTCCGCAACATGTCATTCAGCTGAAGAACAAAGCTCAAGGCCACACTCAAAGAGAGAGGAGGCCCCGGTTCACAAAGATGCTATCAAGAAGAAGTTCATAGAGAAAATCTCATCCGCATGGATCACATAGGTATGATTAATGATGAGATAGATCTATGAGGGATTATGCTCGCTTGATCATCAAAACATGCAAACTAGCATAAATAGACCTCATATTGATGCCATGCATTTTGAATTTAAACCTATGATGTTTCAAATGCTTCAAACTATTGGTCAATTTGAAGGATCTCCTCATGAAGATCCTCATTTGCATTTAAGGCAATTTCTAGAAGTATGTAGTAATTTTATTATACCCGTGTTAGTCAAAATGCATTTAGATTAAGGTTATTTCCATATTCTTTGAAAGATAGAGCCAAGGCTTGGTTAAATTTTTTAGAGCCTAACTCTATTCATTCATGGAATGAAATGGCTGAAAAATTTTAGGAAAATATTTCCCACCTATCAAAAATGCCAAAGTTAAGAAATCATATTACATCTTTTAGACAAAAAGAGTTTGAATCTTTATTTGAAGCATGGGAAAGATGGAAGGAACTTTTGAGAAAATGTCCTCATCATGGTTTACTCGTTATTATTCAAATGGAAACATTTTATAATGGTTTAGAACCTCAAACTAGAACAATGCTTGATGCATCATCCGTGGAGTGTTATTAAATCACATACAATGAAGCATGAATTAATTGATAGAATAGCAAATTAATAGCTCTAGTTGGCCTACCGAGAGGGTAAGTGCCCAAAAGAAACCATCGTGGGTACATGAAGTTAATGATATATCCGCCTCTATCCGCTCAAGTAGCCACTCTGCTAATTTGATGAAAAACTTCACTTCGCAATGCTATCAAGATTCAATGCACTGCTTCACCAGACAAAGATCACAGTAAAGAAGAGAACAAGTACCTCCGTGCACACCTAGTCAGGTGTATCGTGGAGGAGGTCACTTGTATGAGGAGTGTTCTAGCAACCCTATCTCTGTAAATTATGTAGGTTATAATAGGAATAACAACCCTTATTCCAACACTTATAATCCTCGGTTGGAAAGATCACCCAAATTTTAGATGGAGCAATAATAGTGCACCCGCACCTAGAATCGCACTAACTACACCAACTACCCCACCAGATTCCCAAACTGTAATAACCAAATAAACTCTCAACCTACCACCGAGAATTCTCTAGAATCCATGCTCAAAGCATTCATAGGTGAATCTAGAACCGCTAGACAAACTCAAGATGCTTCTATTAATAACTTAGAGAATCAAGTTGGTCAATTAGCCACACTCAGATCAAAGGCCACAAGGTGCCTTACCTTCAATATAGAAGCTACTCCTTCCCAAACCAAAGGAAAGGAGCAGTGTTAAGGCTATTTCATTAAGAAGTGGTAAGGATCTTGTAGAGTTAATCGAGAAGGACAATGTAGCAAAGGGAGAAAAAGCCAAAAATCAAAAGAAACCAATGCGTACATCTAGTGCTCCCGCATCACAAGAAGTTCAAAGTCCACTACCTAAGTTAGTACTGAATATCCTCCTCCTCCTTATCCTCAAAGACCAAAAAGCACATGAGGAGAAGCAGCTTTGGTAAATTCAGAGAAGTACTAAAACAATTACACATCAATGTCCCCTTAGTAGAAGCTTCCAACAAATGCCAAATTATGCAAAATTTATGAAGGATGTGCTTACTAAGAGAAGAAGATTAGAGAGTTTGAAACAATGCCATGACAGTAAGATTGTAGTTTGCTTATGCAAAATAAGATTCCTAGGAAATTGAAGGATCCAGTAGTTTTACAATTCCATTCTCTATAGGAAAATCCTATATCGGTAAAGCTTTATGTGATTTAGGTGCAAACATCAACTTGATGCCTAAATCTATTTTTGACCGCTTAGAAATTGGAAATGCAAAACCAACCATCGTGACACTTCAATTAGCCGACAGATCAATAGCCTATCCTAAAGGTATCATAGAAGACATCCTAGTCAAGGTAGATAAATTTGTATTCCTCGTAGATTTTGTTATCCTTGACTTTGATGCAGTATAAGGAAGTGCCTATTATCCTAGGTAGACCATTTTTAGCAACCGCAAAACCATAATTGATGTGCAGTAAAGGTGAACTCACTATGAGAGAGTGAATGATCAAGAGATAAAATTCAATATAATGAATGCTATGAATTATCCCGCAGAGGATACGTAAGAGTGTTCATCCTTATTTCTCTAGATCAATGGTAGAAAAACAAGCTTTACAAGTAGTATGATCACTTAGCCAATGCAGATGCATTAGATGTAGCTGCATTGCTAGATGATTAAATACTAGAAAAGGAAAATCTGCCAATAGAAAACTCTTGTAAGGAAGTATGGGCTAGGACTTATGAACCACTCAATCTTGAGGATCCAATTCTCAAGAAGAATTTACCTCAATAGAACAACCTCCTAAGTTAGAATTGAAGATATCGCCTCAACACCTTAAGTATGCCTTCTTAGGAACAAATGAGACTTTACTCTGTTATCATTGCTTCGATTTAACATCAAAACAGAGAGTTGATCTCATTAGTACTCTAAAGAAGCATACCAAAGCTATAGGTTGGCAAATGGCAGATATCAAAGGAATTAGTCCTTCTATATGCATGCATAGAGTTATTTTGGAAGAAAATTCCAAAAATAGCATAGTAGAGTCAAAGAATACTAAATCCTATTATGAAAGAGGTTGTGAAAAAGGAAATCATTAAGTAGCTAGATGTCGGAATCATATACTCTATATCGCATAAAGGCTTGGGTAAGTCCCCGGCCCAATGTGTACCAAAGAAAGGGGTGTGACAAGAATAGCCAATGAAAAAATGAGTTGATACCAACTAGAATCACAATGTGGTGGAGAATTTGTATGGATTACGTAAAACTCAACAAAGCTACCAAAAAGGATCACTTTCCTTTACCATTCATAGACCAAATGTTAGATAAACTAGCAGGAAAGAATTTTATTGTTTCCTAGATGGCTACTCAAAGCTATAATCAAATACCATCGAGCCTAAGGATCAACACAAAACCACCTTTACATGCCCTTATGGAACCTTTGCTTTTAGAAGGATGCCATTTGGCTTATGTAATGCACCCGCTACATTCCAAATATGCATGATGTCTATATTCTCGCATTTCATTGAGCAATCAATGGAGGTATTCATGGATGATTTCTCTATCTTTGAGAAACATTTCAAGTTTGCTTAACAAACTTGGAACAAATTCTCAATAGATGTGAAGAAACAAATTTAGTCTTAAATCGGGAAAAGTGCCATTTCATGGTACAAGAAGGTATTGTGTTAGACATAGAATTTTAAAGAAAGGTCTAGAGGTAGACAAAGCTAAGGTTGATGTCATTGAGAATTTGCCACCACCCAATACAATTAAAGGTATCAGAGCTTTTAGGCCATGCCGGTTTCTATAGAAGGTTTATCAAAGATTTTTCAAAATCTCAAAACCATTATGCATGCTTTTGCAACATGATGTAGAATTTAACTTTGATGACTTTGTATAGAAGCTTTTGACAAGCTTAAAAGGCATCGTGATCGCATCTGATAGTAACTCCGCATTGGAGCAGCCATTTGAATTAATGTGTGATGCTAGTGACTTTGCAAAGAGGAGCAAATCCTAGGCAAAGGTATAACAAGGTTTTTCATTCCATTTATTATGCTAGCAAAACATTAATCAAGCTCAAGTTGAACTACACAACCACCGAGAAAGAATTATTAGCTGTGGTATTTGCATTTGAAAAATTTAGATCTTACTTAGTTGGCACTAAAATTATTGTCTATACTGATCACTCTTCCATTAAGTATCTAATTTCAAAGAAGGATGCAAAACCAAGACTGATAAGGTGGATTCTACTCCTACAAGAATTTGATCTTGAAATAAGAGACAAGAAAGGAGTAGAGAATCAAGTAGCAGACCATTTATCAAGGATTGAAGGAGAATCATTTGGTACACAAGGAGAAGAAATCAAGGAAAGCTTTCTAGATGAGAAACTATTAGCAATCATAGTCAATGCAAAACATGAAACAAAGATTTGTTATAAGCAATGCAGAGCATCAAATGCATCCGCACCATGGTTTGTCGATATCGTGAAATTTCCTTGCAAGCAAAGTAGTACCAGTGAATATGACATATCAACAAAGGAGAAAATTCTTCCACATAGTCAAGCAATACTATTGGGATGATCCATTCCTTTACAAGATGTGCCCCGATCAATTAATGAGGAAGTGCATACCAAGAGGAGCAACAAGCAAAGGCTTCTCAGACGCCATTCTCGCACCTTATGGAGGACACTTGGGAGCACTAGAACAAAGAATAAGGTATTATGCCTAGTTATTTTTGGCCTACTTTATTTAAAGATGCTTACTTTATGGTCAACATCGTGATAAATGTCAAAAGGTGAAATATCTCTCGATAAGCATGAAATGCCTAGAACAAATATTTTAGAAATTGAATTATTTGATGTTTGGGGCATGGATTTCATGGACCTTTTCCACCTTCTTTTGGCAATTTATATATCTTAGTAGTCATGATTATGTGTCCAAATGGGTAGAAGTAGTAGCATTACCTAATAATGATGCTAAATCGTTGAGTAAATTTTTCAAAGAAATATATTCACTAGATTTGGAACTCCTGTAGAGCTATCATTAATGATGAAGGTTCACACTTTTGCAATAAGATCATAGAAAACCTTCTAGCTAAGTATGGAGTTAAGCATAAGATAGCTACACCTCTACCATCCTCAAACTAGTGGACAAGCTGCACTATCCAATAGGGAAATTAAGAGAATGCTAGAAAATGGTTAGTCCAAATAGAAAAGATTGATCTTTACATTTGACGATGCTCTATGGGCATATAGAACAAAGATTCAAAACACCCTTAGAATGTCCCCTTACAAATTAGTCTATGGAAAAACATGCCGCTTAATTGTGGAATTGGAAAACAAATCCTATCGGGCTATCAAGAAGCTCAATTTCAATCAACAAGGGTAAAAAGAGAATGTTAGAGCTTGATGAATTAGAAGAAATTAGGCAAACCTCTTATGAGAATGCTGAAATCTACAAAGCTAAGACTAAGATATGGCATGACAAAAAAATTCACAGAAGAGAACTAAGAGAAGGAGGACTAGTTCTGCTATACAACTCTAGGTTAAAGCTATTTCCGGAAAACTTAGATCAAGGTGGTCAGGACCATATAAGTTGATAAAGGTTTATCCACATGGAGCAGTAGATTTATTTGATAAAATCTCAAATAATGTCTTCAAAGTGAATGGTCAAAGAGTTAAGATGTACTATGGTGAACATATGGTGAGAGACAAAACCACCACCCATTTGCAAAATCTCTAAGTGAAAAGAGGTAGTTAGTCGACAAGACTTTAAAACAAGCGCTGATGGGAGGCAACCCATTGTTTTTAATTATTTTTGTGCAAATTTATGTTTTTAGTTGTTTTGCAGAATGCAGAAACTAATGCAAATGCATCAAATGCACCGCATTGAAGGAAAATGTGCCCCGTGATCGTAAATTTTAAAACTTGAAGAAATTGATTAATGTGAGTCTTAAGGCTTCGTGAAGATCAAAGGGAAGTTAAGCAAGATCAATGAAGTGTAAATAGCCAAGCAAGACACATGGCATGATGCATGCGCAACACGCAATGCATAACGGCTACCTAATAAATCCACTAACTTCCTTCTTCCTGAAACATAAAGCCTTAAACTTGTTACCGTTACCCCTTCATTCGCAAATCTCACACATTTCTCTCATCCAAACACAAACTACCCTTCACATTCTCATCTCCAATTTTTCTCAATCACAAAACAATCAAAACCTAGCAATCAAAATGGTGAAAAGCAATCAAAGACAGAATCATCGTGCAAGGTGCCAAAACTCCCGTAAAGAGAAGAAAGGCATGCATGCAGGATCATCATCAACCAAGAAAGGTGTAACACCCCTTACTCTCTCTAAATATTTAATTAAAATCGTAGTTTAAAAATTGTTTTTCTTTTAAAAGATACATCCTCAAGTGGAATGCTACGCTCACCATACATATGACTTAAAATTAGTCAACATTACTCTTTCATTAATAAATATGTTGCGTGTTACATATCACGACTTAAATGGGGCTTAACCTCAAAAATACCTCGCTTAGTTTTACAACGATCCGTAACTAGTTCACTAGCACAATGAATGAAAATAAGTTTTACTTATCCTATACATAATCAAATACTTACTCCAAATTAGTTTAATACATAAAATAAAATAACGATACTATACTCCCCATCCCTAGTGTGACTAAACAGAGCTTGACACAACAACTCAGAAGGCCCGCACCTTCACTCAAGATCACCGCCAACACTGCTTGTCGCCACGAGAGCAGCAACATAAAATGCTAGGTGAGTCTCTTTGCATAAATAATAGCAAATAATATAAGTATTATACGAGGAAGGAAACATAACACACTCTACAACCATACTAACATACGTCACTAAGTACAAATCTCGAGAAGCCTCACCGCTTCAATTACACAAACACTCATCATCCGTCATATAGCATTCAACTCCCACTCATCCGGGAGGCATCAATCAAATGTATGAGTATATGCATGTGTGCAATATGCATGTGGATCCATAGTCATCACCTCATTTTGGCCAAGCCCATCATCCTTCATCATTCGTCACGTAATGCATATGAAATATGTGACACCATGACAATACATTCATAACATCACAATTCATCACCACAATTATTCAACTCACCGCTTTGGCCAAGCCTACATCATCATTCATCATTCACCTCAATTATTAATCATCACCTCATCAATTATTATTCAACTCACCGCTTTGGCCAAGCCACATCATCATTCATCATTCATCATTCACCATCAATTATTAATCAAATTATTAATCATCACTTCATCAATCATTCATCAATTATTAATCTCCATCTTAACAATTATTAGATTAAACCCCACCTAAGGGCCAAACCACCTCATAAGGACCTTTTCTTCACTTAAGGACCATTTTTGACACACCAAAATTAATTTAGGGGCTTAGGAAAATTATTGACATATCGGGACTAATTAGACGCTAGGGATCATTTTGTCACACTATTAATTAATTTATTACTTTGAGACTTATATGGCATAGTAGAGCTAATTAGGCACTAAGAGATTATTTTATCACGCCAAGGATTAATTTAATTTTGTGGACTAATTTGTCACACCAAGGATTAAATTAATTTTAGGGACTAAACCATCACTTAGACACATTTTAATCCAACAAATCCATTTATCTAATTAAGTCATATACACCTAATTCACACACATACTCATACTTCATTTCTTTCCAACAAACATATCATCAAAACGATCCAAATATACCTAACACCCATTTATTCACAACAAAACAATCACACTCATAAAACACCCAAAATGCATATCAATCCCATTTCAACAACAACATAGTGGGTTCTCAAAAATCAATCCAACACAACAACAATCAAACCAAATAACACTCAATCAACATGTAATCACTATTCATCATCTTCACCAAATAATTCAATAATTATTTTAAAACCCTAACCTCCATACAATACAAATCTTATAAGCTATTATGAATGAAAAGCACCTCTAACCTTAGGAATTGTAGACAACCTAGCTCTTCCTCCTTCACACCTTCAACAAGCCAAACACCAACACTTTAAGCTTCTAACTCCTCTCATGGTGAAATGCAAAATAGAGAGATTGAGAGATGGAAACTAGTATAAATGGAGAGAGCATGAAAACTAGAGAGATTGGAACCAAAATCAACTTACCAAATCAAAAGATGAAGAAGACCTAATCCCCCTTTTCCATGGCACCCACGGCCTCCCTTCTCTCCTCCTCTCTCTCTTTCTTCAAGCCTCCAAGCAAACCACCGCTCCTCCTCCTCCTCCACCTTCTTGGCTCTCTCTCTCTCTCCTCTCCTCACCGTCGCCTACTCTCTCACCCTCCCTTTCTCTTCTCTTCTCTCTCTCTCTTCTTTCTTTCCTTCTCTTCTTCTCTCATTTTTCCTCTCCTGCTCTTCCCAAATTGACCCCTTTCTTCTCTCTTTAATTCAATTCCTTCCTTCAATTAACCCTAGGCCCAATTGATTCGGGGCCAAAGGCCTCCTATTTCCTACACCTCCCTTTTACTTCCTCCTCTCCTACTACTTAAACAACTTCTAATTAAAACAATAAACCTCAAATTAATTAATCAATTCTAATATTTCTCCACAACTTAATTAATCCACTTAAATAAATATTCAAATTATTTCCTAATGCTATAACTCTCCCCACTTAGAATATTTTCGCCCCTAAAATACTCACGAAGCACTACCCAACATTCTTCACACCTCTAATCGCACTCATCATAATCTATCGCATACTCAAGGTAACAAAACACACACCTTCTCTACACTCTTACCCTTAGCGTATATTCTAACCGTAGGTATCCGCATCCTACTCGACTACTCAAATACCATCTATTCCGATGTAGTGGACACTATGCCCTCAACTACGATTTGCATGCATTAGCTTACCCTCTTTAAGTTTCCAACTTCCGTGCTCACTCCAACTCAACCTCCTAATCAACCTATCTCATTCATCTAATTGACCTACTCGCTGCCATTACTAATAATTCCACATCGAAGTTCCATAACATCCGCACTCCTGCGCGCCTAGCAACAATCCTAAACCACGTTAACATCAAACGCATCTCACAAGCACTCACTCGGATCTCAAAGATCTCTGCATTTAGGCATATTTATACACTACCCTTTTAGCCACTACACCTCAACTCCCATGGACTTACCCTTCGACTTTACCTGCATAACACTTCGACACCGCTATGTTTCAACATTACTGCTCGACTCTGCCTCTCATCCTACGTAAATACTTACATCTCAAAGAATACTAGTTTAGGCTTCCCTACGCTACACCCACTCCTTTACACTTAAGTTTATATACATCACACTATACTTTGACAACTTCAATATTTCGACACTTCCACTCTAACTTAGAGAAATACACTTAGACATTACTCATTTCGACAACCACTAACTTCGATTTACACCTTACCTCAACATCTCCATAATCTGCACTCATACTAGAATTCACATACTTAATTGCACATACCTACTACTAGATTTCTAATAATAAATATACTTCGGCTGCACATACTCTTCACTTAGATACTTACACCTATTTCAACCACTCTGCTCTTCGACCATGCTTACATTTCGACTCATCCATACTTAGTTAACACCACACTTCGATACCGATACACTTCGACACTCACTCATCAATCACTTTTGTATTTATAAAGACAAAGAATTAACCGCACTTTTATCTATAAAGACGGTCAAGATTTTGTTCAAGAACAACAACATTAAGTTGCTAACCAAAGAATTTTCTAAATAACAAAACAAAGATACAATTTAAGTCACCACACACAACATTTTCTCAATTTCATTTACCATCTAACCACACAATTCAATTACCACTTTGAACATGTATCAAAATTCCTAACGAAAATTCGGCAGAGTTTCCTCTGAAATATGGACATCCCAAAAATACTTTTACTCGTATAACCACCCGTACATCAATTTTGTTCAAAAATCATTAATTCTCGTGCACATATACAAAATTTACTAGCTTTCCAAAAGATTTGTAAACTCAACTAACATGCATCGCAATCGAAAAACCATATTCAAGCATAACAATTAAACAATCAAATCTTTATGGTTTCGCTTCTAAGTTTCAAACAAACATAATTTCTCAAAATAGCGCTTTTGACTAAAATTCACTTAAACTCCAATTTTCAAAACCGCTCAACATAACATAAACAACATTTTAAAATTTCTAAACGTGAGTAAAACTCACCTTTTTGTACCAAAAGATTTTATCTCACAAACCATGAAATTATTGTAAGACCTCGCCATTTTCAAACAACATTATTCCATGACCTAATCGGTCCTAAAGCTAAAATCATGTCACATCTTGTAATAAACTTCTAAACAACTTGGAATGTAATTTAACACAAACCTTGACATCACGCTCATTCCCAAAAACATGTAATTTTCCAATTTCGCTTCTTTTCTCAAAATCACATAACTCACAGCTTTGTCCAAAAAGGGAAAACTATACGCAACCCCAAATTTTATTATAATACTAACATGTTGCCACACAACAACCACTTATTATTTTCAAAATTTAGTTTCCGACATAAACTCGTGGAGTTAGAAAAGTCAATCATTTCATCTTTGCCAAAAAGGAGACTATACGCTAATCCTAACCTTAATTGTTATAACCAAGCACCGTGATTTCATTTCAAAGATGTAACTTCAAAATAATTTAGCACAAATCAAAATTAAACTCATGTGCATTATGTAACAATCAACCTATAGCAAATCACAATCAAGGTAACAATATTCAAAAAGGCCCTTCACATATTGTCTATCCACTACACTTAGGCTTATTCATAACTCACCTAAACCCTGATTACATACCTTGACTCTCACATACTACGCCGCATGCATATTACATTTCAACACACCTATGGTTACAACTACACCTCGCTCATATGTAGTCCCATGCACCTAACCTTCCTCTTCCCCTCTTTCCTTTGATCTTCATACTATGATCATACTTAAGCCAACTACTAAACAATGTCTTCCTCACTTCTAAGATTCCTACTCTTCTGCAGATCAATTTTTAATCATCTAATCATCAAAGTTACACACTATCATCTAGATCTTATATAGGTACTCCTCGACTACCATACTTTTACAAAAAAACAATTTCTCTACCTTAGGCTTTCCGTAAACCATATTTCTAAACTCTTCCAAAAAGTGCATGCTCTATTTTCTTTGTATGAACTCCCAATCCAAAGTGTCAATCCTTATTTTGACATCTCTACTATCAAACCTCAAATCAAACGCAAACATCCATAAGGTATCTATTTATCTAAAAATTAATAATAAACCAACTTGCACACACCACTCAATCAATCAAGTTGAAATTAGTATATTTCCAAAATTTATAATAATTACGAAGTTATCGTCGCTTCTTTCATTGGGAATGAGTTATCGTGGTGATCAATCCCTCCTACTCACGCATCCAACTAATTAAGGTCACAAAACTACGCCTTTTTCAAAATTTACTCCTTTCACATTGAAGGACTTTTTAACGCAGCCCAGAGTACGTAAGGCGCCGCCACGATTCCTACTCCTGGACGCCGTTAAAATGCTCTTCCAATCACACATACCTCATTTAATACAACCAACAAATACAAGCAACTACAAGCAATGTTACAATCCACAAATGCAAGCAACCAAACAAAATCTCTAACAAAGTCTCTCATGGAGATCAACGAGGATCTCTCGAGACACTACGACTAGACAAACTTGGTTTGGACAGACTCGAACTTTTGCTTTGATACCAACTTGTAACACCCCCTTACTCTCTCTAAATATTTAATTAAAATCGTGAGTTTAAAAATTGTTTTTCTTTTAAAAGATACATCCTCAAGCGGAATGCTACGCTCACCATACATATGACTTAAAATTAGTCAACATTACTCTTTCATTAATAAATATGTTGCGTGTTACATATCACTTAACTTAAATGGGGCGAACCCTCAAAAATACTGCTTAGTTTTACAACGATCCGTAACTAGTTCACTAGCACAATGAATGAAAATAAGTTTTACTTATCCTATACATAATCAAATACTTACTCCAAATTAGTTTAATACATAAAATAAAATAACGACACTATACTCCCCATCCCTAGTGTGTGACTAAACAGAGCTTGACACAACAACTCAGAAGGCCCGGCACCTTCACTCAAGATCACCGCCAACACTGCTTGTCGCCACGAGAGCAGCAACATAAAATGCTAGTGGTGAGTCTCTTTGCATAAATAATAGCAAATAATATAAGTATTATACGAGGAAGGAAACAGTAACACACTCTACAACCATACTAACATACGCCACTAAGTACAAATCTCGAGAAGCCTCACCGCCAATTACACAAACACTCATCATCCGTCATATAGCATTCAACTCCCACTCATCTGGGAGGCATCAATCAAATGTATGAGTATATGCATGTGTGCAATATGCATGTGGATCCATAGTCATCACCTCATTTTGGCCGAAGCCCATCATCATTCGTCACGTAATGCATATGAAATATGTGACACCATGACAATACATTCATAACATCACAATTCATCACCACAATTATTCAATCTCACCGCTTTGGCCAAGCTACATCATCATTCATCATTCACCTCAATTATTAATCATCACCTCATCAATTATTATTCAACTCACCGTTTTGGCCGAAGCCACATCATCATTCATCATTCACCTCAATTATTAATCATCACTTCATCAATTATTAATCAACTCACCGTTTTGGCCGAAGCCACATCATCATTCATCGTTCACCTCAATTATTAATCATCACTTCATCAATTATTAATCTCCATCTTAACAATTATTAGATTAAACCCCACCTAAGGGCCAAACCACCTCATAAGGACCTTTTCTTCACTTAAGGACCATTTTTGACACACCAAAATTAATTTAGGGGCTTAGGAAAATTATTGACATATCGGGGACTAATTAGACGCTAGGGATCATTTTGTCACACTATTAATTAATTTATTACTTTGAGACTTATATGGCATAGTAGAGCTAATTAGACACTAAGAGATTATTTTATCACGCCAAGGATTAATTTAATTCTTAGGGACTAATTTGTCACACCAAGGATTAAATTAATTTTAGAACTAAACCATCACTTAGACACATTTTAATCCAACAAATCCATTTATCTAATTCAGTCATATACACCTAATTCACACACATACTCATACTTCATTTCTTTCCAACAAACATATCATCAAAACGATCCAAATATACCTAACACCCATTTATTCACAACAAAACAATCACACTCATAAAACACCCAAAATGCATATCAATCCCATTTCAACAACAACATAGTGGGTTCTCAAAAATCAATCCAACACAACAACAATCAAACCAAATAACACTCAATCAACATGTAATCACTATTCATCATCTTCACCAAATAATTCAATAATTATTTTAAAACCCTAACCTCCATACAATACAAATCTTATAAGCTATTATGAATGAAAAGACCCCTAACCTTAGGAATTGTAGACAACCTAGCTCTTCCTCCTTCACACCTTCAACAAGCCAAACACCAACACTTTAAGCTTCTAACTCCTCTCATGGTGAAATGCAAAATAGAGAGATCGAGAGATGGAAACTAGTATAAATGGAGAGAGCATGAAAACTAGAGAGATTGGAACCAAAATCAACTTACCAAATCAAAAGATGAAGAAGACCTAATCCCCCCTTTTCCATGGCACCCACGGCCTCCCTTCTCTCCTCCTCCTCTCTTTTCTTCAAGCCTCCAAGCAAACCACCGCTCCTCCTCCTCCTCCACCTTCGGTTTCCTTCTCTCTCCTCTCCTCACCGTCGCTCTCTCTCTCTCCTCCTTTCTCTTCTCTCTCTCTTTCTCTTTCTTTCTTTTCTTCTTTCTTCTTCTCTCATTTTTCCTCCTGCTCTCTCCCCACCGACTCTCTTTCTTCTCTCTTTAATTCAATTCCTTCCTTCAATTAACCCTAGGCCCAATTGATTTGGGCCAAAGGCCTCCTATTTCCTACACCTCCCTTTTACTTCCTCCTCTCCTACTACTTTAAACAACTTCTAATTAAAACAATAAACCTCAAATTAATTAATCAATTCTAATATTTCTCCACAACTTAATTAATCCACTTAAATAAATATTCAAATTATTTCCTGGCGCTATAAAAGGCAAAGCCAAGGAATCAAAAGCAAGAACCGATGACAATGTTCATTTCTCGAACATGCATCTATTACCCGAGATAGGTATGATTTCAAGAAGGCTAGCCCATCATTCATGTCAATAAAGTACAATCTCAACTGGGACCACTTTGTGCTACCAAGAGGAGGCTACATTGAAGACATAGTGAGAGAGTTCTATGCTGGAATCACACCACAAGCAAAGGAACAAATGCATTCCTACACTTCCATGGTGAGAGGTAAACTTGTACACTTTCATGCAAAGAAATTGAATGAACATTATATGTCAAGTATAATGGGAATGAATTTGAGAACAAAGTGGCCAAGGCCTTTAAGAAAGAAATGAAAGAACCGAGAAATAGGATTGCTATACTGTGGTCCTGCTTGGGAGAAATTTACACCTAATGAAATCAAGCTTAGAAGTAATTATTTGATAGATGCATTAGGTAATTGGCATTTGTTCATAGCCACTTCAATTTCGCCACATCACACACATATGCAATGCACCAAAGAGAGATTGATCTTTGCTTGATACAACCGCTTCCGAGGAATGTTGACATAGGTAGATTAATAGCTAGGGAAATTCTTGCATGCTCAACAAAATCAAAGGGATTGCTTTTCCCTTGTCTTATTACCGAATTATGCATGAAAGAAGGTGTTCCAATAGTCGCTTAATGAACAAAGAAAATTCCCACCGTAATTTGAATGCCGAAATGAAGGAGAGAATGAGGAATGTAAGAGGCCCCGCAGACCGCAATGCAAGAGCATTACATGCGTAAGGAGAGGCAGCCTGAAATTTATGAATGACCAACATGATCGCTTCAACTAGTTTTTGACAAGATCTTTGATCTCAGGCCGTTGAATGCCCCCGAATTCCCAAGTCGGGTACCGAGAGTCAAGGAGAAGAAGAGGAAGAGAAAGAGGTTGGAAGAGGAAGGAAAAGGAAAGGAGAAGGTAGAGGAACCTAGCACCAAGAAGAAGGTGACTAGAAGCAATCCAAAGGAAAGAAGTTAAGGTCAGGTAGAACTCAAGTATTGAAGATTTGTATGATTCTCGAGCATCGGTGACGCAGGAATTGTAAGGAAATGGATAAGGAAGTTGAAGAAGAAGAGGAAGAGAGTGATGAGGAAGTTGATGTAGAAGAGGAAGAACATGCTAGGGTGTAATCCTAGAAGAAATAGCTAGCAGTAAATATGCCAAAAACACCACAAGCCCAAAGAAGAAACCCCTATTACATCACTAGTTACCAAAACACCTATCATCTCACCAAACCAAGAATCATCTTCCATACCAAAATCACCATTACCCTCCTCAATGATCCACCACTCCTATCACCACCACAAACAACCCCTCCACCACCCTCTCCAAGAAATGAACCCGAGAAAACACCTCACACAGTAACAAACCATCTCTCGAGCCTAGCCCTACCAGACTAAACACAAATGTAACAACAAGTACCTTCTAACCCAAGCAACATTACTTCTAATGTTATTTCTCGCTTGAGAAAGAGTTTTTGCAGAAAGAAGAAGAAGGACTTGACAAGCAAGACAAAGGAGAAGAATCATCCGCAAAGGAGCCCAGAGTTCAAACTAAGAGATGCAGAGTGATGCTCCCGCATCACTTGTCGCGTCATCACAACAAAAATAACTATGCATGATGAAACAACAAATCAAGCTTGTTCGGGAACAAATGGCTCAACAGAAAAGAGATGCATTGCACAACACTCGTAGAAATTCTTCAAGACACTGCAGGAAGGCAATCAAAATTGACCCCAAGAGGAAGAAACTCGATGTAGCCAAGACTGATGCACTCCGATTGGCTCAAGAAACAGCTCGTGAACTTTACCAGAGGAAGGAGGTGCATCCGCACCTACTGTAAGAAACACTAACAAGCCACCCAAGGAGAAGAAGCAGTATAGAAACACACTCTCCATCCGTGCAAAGCACCGTAATCGTGAGAGGGAGCAAAGAAATGAGTATCAATTTACAAGTTTTCACATAAACCGCTATGTTCTTGTTTTGTTTTCTATCCTAACTATTTCTGGTTGTATTTAATCCTCTCCCTATTTTGAACAACATATGGTTTGTATTTCTCGAATAAACTAGCAAAGGAGGACACCGCTACCCTTTAAGTTTGGGGGATTTGCATGTTATGTTTTAATATATCTAATATGTTGTGTGTTTAAATTTAAATGTTTTATTTAGTAAATATATATGTTTTTTAAGTAGTTTATAGTTTGTTTTAATATTAGATGTACCTAACAAAGTAGTATCTAAATATTTTAGTAGAAAATATCGCTTTTTCAAAAATATGGTGAAAGCCCTATGGATGAAATTTCAATGATGAAAAAGAGAAAAGAAAGCCTCTTTCTTAGAAAACCAAAATTATTTTTTCTTCAACACTTCAAAACTGAAGTTTGTGGAAAAGAACCTTGCTATTTAAAGATTAACTGATGCAAGGGGAATTTTTGCAAGCTTAAGTCAAAACAAAGCTTTACTAAAAAGAAAGAAGAGCTTAAAGAATTAAGTTTGGGGTGTTTATGAAAACAAAGGCTGAATTTCAAAAGTGTAATGAGTAAACAATGTAGAAAAAGAATACAAAAATGTGAACAAAGCCATATCTCCGAATCTTTTGAAACTATACCTTGTGTTTAAGTACATGAATGCATCCGAGTCAAAGACCTATGCCATGCAGAATAAATGTATCCGGAGGATAGTTCAAAATCTAACCTGTACAAAGTGCAAAGAAAAATATATGCATCTCGAGGTCAAAGACTGTGCCAAAAGTGCATTTGCATCCTGAGGTCAAGAGAGGAAGGTAATATGAGCTAGCAAAAAAAAAGATCATCGCAAGTGTACATTAATGCTAATCAGATCAAGAAAAGCAAAATGCGTAAAAATCAATGCACAAATCACTTCAAAGAAGTATTGCATCCGCTCAAAAGATCCACACAAAAAAATAGAAAATGCATTGGCTCAAAAGCTTTGAAAGATTCAACCAAGCCCCTTTGATTTTAGAACTCCCCAATACTTGAGAAAATT